>SEYY01005350.1:7500-12348 GCA_009176605.1 Armadillidium nasatum
GTTGTTTGTTCTCGTGACTCTAATTTGGAGTCTTCAGAATTTTCTACCTTATGGCTTAGGCTCTCTTGCCATTCTACGACTAAATTCATTTGTTCTGTTCATTTATCTCCTAATTCTACTGACTATCCTAAATTCTTTGACTGTCTAA
This sequence comes from Armadillidium nasatum, assembly GCA_009176605.1. Lineage (NCBI taxonomy): Eukaryota > Metazoa > Arthropoda > Malacostraca > Isopoda > Armadillidiidae > Armadillidium > Armadillidium nasatum. The sequence goes on from SEYY01005350.1 coordinate 7,649, forward strand.
ATTCCAAAATAGAGCACATTCTTTCTTCTTCTCCTTTCTCTGAAATCATCATATTAGGTGATTTCAATGTTCACCACAGCCAATGGCTTTCTTCTAGTTCTCATGATACAGCTGGTGAATGTGCCTTCCATTTCGCTATCCAAAACGACCTTGAGCAGTTGGTGCAGCTCCTACTCGTATCCCTGATCGTCTTGGAGATGAACCCAACATTCTAGACCTTTTTCTAAATTTTAATTCTTCTCCTTATACTGTTAAGCTCTTTCCTCCTCTGGCTTCCTCCGATCACCTTCTTATCTCTGTATCCTTCTTCTATCTCTTCAAGTCTTCGGCAGGAAAGACCCCCTTCTTTTGAAAGGAAATGTTGTGGAAACATCTCAATTCTTCTAATCTTATCTCTGATCGCCAGTATGGCTTTCGTAAGAAACGTTCTACGGTGATCTTCTTTCCCTTCTCTCTGACTCTTGGTCCTCCGCTCTTCGGAATTCGGTGAATCCTTCGCTGTCGCGCTGGACATATCGAAAGCCTTCGATAGGGTCTGGCAAAAGCTTTGATTTCCAAACTCTCCTCTTTCGGTATCTATCCTTCCTTCAGTGATCTTCTCTCTAATTTCCTTTCCGGTCGTTCTATAGCAGATGTTGTAGACGACAACCGTTCTTACTTTAAACCTATTAATAGTGGTGTTCCTCAAGGATCTGTTCTATCCCCAACACTTTTTCTAATTTTCAATAATGATCTTCTTTCTATCATTTCATCTCCTATCCACTCCTATGCTGATTGCTCCACACTTCATTACTTCTTTCAGTTTGAAAGACGTCCATCTCAACAGCAGTTTATAGACTCAAGAATGTAGCCTTGGAGCATCTGACTTCTGATCTTTTACGTATTTTAAATTAGGACAGAGAAAACATGGTTGTTTTCAAAGCCTCAAAAACTCAGTTCCTCCATTTCTCCCCTCGACACAATCTTCCACACAATTATGATATCTTCTTCGAAAACACACAACTCAAACCTTCATCTATTCTTAATATTCTCGGAGTTTCTTTTTCTACTGATATTTCTTGGAAAGATCACATTATTTCTCTTTCTAAACAAGCTACTAAGAGGTTAGCTGTTCTGAGGAGCCATCGGAATTACTTCACGCTACCCCAGTTGCTTGCTCTGCATAGGGGTGTTGTTCGTTCCTGTATGGAGTATGCTTCACACAATTGGCGTGGCTCCACTGATACAGTTGTCCTTGAGAAGGTGGAGTCTAGGGCATTTCGTCTCATCAACTCTCCTGCTCTTACCACCTCTCTCCAATCTCTTTCTGCCCGTCGAATTGTTGCGTCACTCTCTAAATACAATCGCCATTACAACCGACATTGCTCTTCTGAGCTCTCTCGTCGCATGCCTCCTCCATTGAGAAGAGCCCGGGCGACAAAACTTTTTACACAGTTTCATCCTTTCTCTGTCCAACTCTCCGACCCCAGACTTACCCGTTATGCTCAATCTTGCATACACTCTACTTGTAAAGTCTGGAACATACTCCCTTTATCTGTTTTCCAAACTTCCTTTGACTTGCATGCTTTCAAACGCCGAGTATCTGGACACGTCGGCCACCATCGACCGGAATAGTGCTTTTCCAACTCAAGTGAAATTCGGTAGGCCTCCGGTCTTTGCCCACAGGAGGAAAATACAAAAAAAATAATATATATAATATATATAATATATATATATATATATATATATATATATATATATATATATATATATATATATATATATATATATATATATATATATATAATATATATATTCTATGCCGTCGAAATGTTGCGTCACTCTCTCTTTACTATCGCTATTGCAATGGACACTACTCTTCTGAACTCTCTGGTCACATACCACCTCCACTGAGAAGGATTCGTGTGACTCGTCTTTCTACACAGTCTCATCCTTTCTCTGTCCAACTCTCTGACCCAAGACTTAACCGCTATGCTCAATCTTACATGTACTCTACTGGTAAAGTCTGGAACACTTCCTTCATCTATTTTTCCCAACTTCCTATGACTTAGCCACCTTCAAACGCCGTGTATCAGGTCATGTCGGCCTTTAATTAGACCATGTTCCCGACTTTCCCCCTAACTCTGGTGGAATATTGGTAGTCCTCTGGTCTTTGCCCACCAGAGATGAAATTAAATAATATATATATATATATATATATATATATATATATATATATATAATATATATATATATATAATAATATATATATATATATATATATATATATATATATATATATATATATATATATATATATATATATATATATATATATATATATATATATATATAATATATATATATATATATATATATATATATATATATATATATATATATATATATATATATATATATATATTCTATATATATATATATATATATATATATATATATATATATTATATATATATATATATATATATATATATATATATATATATATATATATATATATATATATATATATATATATATATATATATATATATATATATATATATATATATATATATATATATATATATATATATATATATATATATATATATATATATATATATATATATATATATATATATATATATATATATATATATATATATATATTATAATATATATATATATATATATATATATATAGTATATAAATATATATATTCCTTTTCGCGTTTCATCTTCTAGAGGGTCTCTAGTGTACCCTTGACTCACATTGGAGTGCCTATGCTCCACAAATTTCCTCCTTCTTCACATGTGTCCTACAATATTTACAAACGCTTACACTTACATTACCTATTAAATTAATCAAAATGGCAAAACTTAAATCTGCCTCGGAGAATCCTAGAGGGGCGGATTCCAATTGCCCTCATTCACCCTTCCCCCATCCCACTTGGAGTTGGTGGCCTCCGGTGATGAGGTTGGCGCCACAAGACCTCTATGCCGCTTGCCCTGGTGCACGGTCTTTTTTTTTCATTATTTCTGCACATTCGCGGTCTTTTTTCTAATCTCCACTTTGTGAACACCACCTCTCTTCTTCTAGACCTCATCTCTTGTTCTTAACTGAAACTCAGGTGTCTGAGTGCTCTGACAGCAAACCCTACTCTGTTTCCTCCTACTGTCTCTATCCTCAATTTTCAGCCAAAGGCGGATGTTGCGCATATGTGCGCAACGATGTTGTCTGTTCTCGTGTCTCTAATTTGGAGTCTTCGAATTCTCAACTTTATGGTCAAATTTCTTGAATTTCTACGACTAAATTCATTGTTCTGTCTACTTATCCCTAACTCTAAGACTATCCAAAATTCTTCGACTATCTTAACTCCAAAATAGAACACATTCTTTCTTCTTCTCCTTTCTCTGAAATCATCATTTTAGGTGATTTCAATGTTCACCACCGCCAATGGCTTTCATCTAGTTCTCAAGATCCAGCTGGTGAACTCGCCTTCCAATTTTCTATCCAGAACAACCTTGAGCAGTTGGTGCAACTCCCTACCCGTATCCCTGACCGTCTTGGTGATGAACCCAACATTCTAGACCTTTTTTCTACTTCTAATCCTTCTCCTTATACTGTTAAACTCTTTCCTCCTCTGGGTTCATCCGATCATCTTCTTATCTCCGTATCTTGTCCTGTTTCTTCAAGTCTTCCGCAAGAACGGCCCCCGCCATCGGCGAGGAGACGTTTCTGGCATTTCGGTGCCACTAACTGGTCTGACTTGCGGTCGTACTTTTTTGATTTTCCATGGAATGATTACTGTTTCCGTGGGAGGGGTCCCTCGGAGTGCGCTGAGCGCATAACTGAGGTGATTCTCTCTGGCATGGAGGCGTACATTCCATATTCTTTCCCTTCCACTAACCTAACAAAACTTGGTTTAATTTGCTTTTCTCGTGCTATCCGCCGCAGGGATGCTGCCTTCAGGGACTACCGTCGTCTTCAAACTCCAGAATCTCATGCAACTTATATTTCATCCCGGAATCGTGCAAAATCTATTCTTCGAGATACTAAAAACTCTTTTCTCCGTCGCAAATGCAATAATCTTTCTGGCTCCTCTTCCTCTCGCCCTTTCTGGCATTTTGCAAAAAATGTCAACTCTAACTTTGCTTCTTCCTCTTTCCCTCCTCTAGTATCTTCTGACGGTACAACTGCCGTTTTGCCTTCCTCTAAAGCTGAACTCTTTGCTCAAACTTTTGCCTTAAATTCAACCTTAGACGATTCCGGAGCTGTTCCTACTCCTTCAACCCCCTCTAACTCATTTATGCCTAAAATTGTAATTTCTTCTAAAGACGTCACTTCTGCTCTCTCTGAGCTAAAATAAGAAGGCGTACGGTCCTGATGGTATTCTGTGGTTCTCAAAACTTGTGCTTCCGAGCTTGCACCCTGCCTTGGTAAACTATTTCGTCTATGTCTTTCTACTTCAACCTTCCCTTCTTGCTGGAAACGTGCGCTCATTCAACCTGTGCCGAAGAAGGGGGACCCCTCTCAGCCCTCTAACTATCGTCCTATTTCTTTAACCTCCGTTCTCTTTCTAAAGTTTCGAATCTATCCTTAAAAAAGATTTGGAAACTCTCAATTCTTCTAATCTATCTCAGATCGCCATATGGCTTTCGAAAGAAACGCCTACGGTGATTTTCTTTCCCTTCTCTCTGACTCTTGGTCCTCCGCT
>SEYY01005351.1:0-2500 GCA_009176605.1 Armadillidium nasatum
TCTCTTCTTTATAAACACGACTGAAATACATTTGGCTATTCATACTCAGTAAATGTAGATGTACATTAAAAAATTTATTAAATTATTTACATAAACATGAAATATAATTTTTAGTTTCTATCCACCAAATTTTATATATATATATATATATATTTATATAATAATATTATATTATATATATATATATTATATTATTATATATATTATATATTATATATATATAATATATATATATATATAAACCATAATCCGCATGCTCATGGTGGAGTCAATTGCAAAATTTGAAATTTGCAATGACGTGGGATAAACCTGGTTGAAAGGGTTCCCAGTCCTTAAACCATGAAAGAACATTCTTTTCTGACTCGACTGCGATGAAATCATCATTCATTATTGACTACAGGTTACTTCTAACAATTTTTTTTTTAATTTTTATTTTTTTAATATTTTTAAACATTTTTCCAAATATTTTATATTTTTTTTTATGATCTCTTTTAATTTACCATTAAAATATGAATAACGAAATTTAATTTTCTTTTGCTTTGATCAATAACATTCTTCATAATAATCGCAAACAGCTGCAACTTCAGGAAGAGTCTTTAAGTCATATCAATGCCTCTTCTTCTCTTTCTTTCTTCTTTCTTTCTCTTCTTTTTTCTTTCTTCCCTTCCTTTCTCTTCTCCTCTTCTCTCTTCTCTTCTATTCTCTTCTTTTCTCTGCTCTTCTGACTTCCTATATATTAAAATATATATATATATATATTATATATATATAATATATATATATATATATATATATTATATATATTCCATTCAAACCGGAAATTTAAGCAAAAATGTTTACGTTACGATTTATTCTCTTCGTTTGTGAACATATCTGTCAGTATTCTTATTAGTTTCCTAATTAATTTTTGTAGTTTTAAAATTGATACTAAATAATTTTTGGAACACGATCACGATTGTTTTTAATAAAAATAAAGTATATATATATATATATCCTATATATATATATATATAATATATATTAATATATATATATATTATATTATTATTTATATATATATAATGATGCCTTATTTAAAATTGGATAATGTGAATTTAATATCTGGGCGATAGTAAAACTGGATATCCGGTATCCGGTTTGAAACTGTCGGATTCCGTTTCAGGCACATCCCTATCGAAACTGATTTGGATGTTTTTTACATTCTTTGTTGGGTTTCATGTGGGTATCATATTGAAAGAAATGATAGTTTATATATATATAGGGAAAAAAATTTTGTTGAATATATTTTTGGCTACAAGATCTCAATATACAGGATTTCAGTTAGTGGACAATTTATTTTAAGATAACCTATTTACTAATGGAGTAGTACATCTGATAATAAGGTTATATTAATACTTGGCTTATAGCTGTTATTTACACTATGAACTATTCACATTCCATTTCTGAGGTCTACTCAGGGCGGGACTCCTTCTCTTCAGTCAATTTATTCTACGGCTTCCATCACTATATTATATACTATATTGTATTATATATATTATATGATATATATATAATTATATATTTTTTTTTTTTTTTTTTTTTTTTTTTTTTTTTTTAAAAATAAAAATTTTCTTTTAATTAAATAATAAAAAATAAAACATACCTACTACTATTATCCACTTTTAGAGAATCCTTTTGTGATAGAATGTTCCAGTCTACACTACTTCCTTCTTCATACTTAATTTTCATTACATCTCCTTTGATCATTTTTCCTTCCTAATTGGTAGGTGATGTATACATGGGTTTTTTATCTAGTTATCTTTATTAAATTAGTATCTCATATGAGTTGATGAATGATATAGGCCTGTCATATTTCTGAGCATAATTCGTGGTTTGAGTGTAAGAGCTACCTAGCCTCTTATCTCTTAATTGATACCCAGGTGAGCCGAAGAGATACCCGTGTGATACCCAAGCATGAGAAAGCAAAAATAAAATTTGAAAAGGACATGTTTTTCGTTTAAATATTTTTACCTTTTGAGTTTTATTTTTTTTTTTTTTTTTTTTTTTTTTTTTTTTTTTTTTTTTTTTTTTTTTTTTTTTTTTTTTTTTTTTTTTTTTTTTTTTTTTTTTTTTATTATATTTAAATATTTTATGTATATATTTTTTTTTTTTTTTTTTTTTTTTTTTTTTTTTTTTTTTTTTTTTTTTTTTTTATAAATAATAATATAATAATAATATATATAGATAATAATAATAAAGATACTTAATAAGAACTAATTGAAATATTTAATAAGGTACAAATGAATATAAAATTTAAAACACCAATAAATTTAAAAAAATTACTGATGTGGAAGAGCGTTACATCTAAATATCAATACAACAATAGACCTTCAGTTTAAACTCTGTTTAAGAGCGTGAGTGTTGAGATAGATTTATTCCTTTTTGGTTATTGGCTTGCACAATAGAAGATTTACATTGGAACTTGCCTTTTTTCAATTCCACCTTATATTGCACAGTACAT
>SEYY01005351.1:7500-15000 GCA_009176605.1 Armadillidium nasatum
TTGTTATTATTAAACATTGTTAAAATGCTTTCGTATTTTCACATTTCAGTTTTGTGGGTACACTCAAAGTTTACAATATTATTATGTAAACTTTGGTGCACATTAATTGCCATGCATTCCTTTCGTTTTACATTCCAGTCAACTAGCAGAGTCTTTTTTTTATGTCATGTTATAGACCAGCGATGGCGAGCCTTTAATAGTTGCCGGGTCACTTTGTGAAACTAGCCGAAGAACGGACGGAAGAGTTGGAAACATAGTCATACGTTTGGCAGTGTTGCATAATTTCTGAGAAATATCTCATTTAAAAAAAAAAAAAAAAAAAAAAAAAAAATTTCCTGAGTTTCCTCCTCATTTCGTGGGTCGCTGAAAAGTTGGTGTGGGTCAGTTCGTGACCCGCGGTCACTGGTTCGCCATCACTGTAATAGACTATTCTTAGGAAGTGTTATTTAATGAGGATTAGATGGGAATTAAGGATTCTTTGCCTATTTGTAAATAAAATTTATGCTTAGAAGATCCTGATAATGACATAATAAAATGGATATTTTTATTTTTCACCTTTTTGGTTTAATTTAATATATATATATATATATATATATATATATATATATATATATATATATATATATATATATATATATATATATATATATATATATATATATATATATATATATATATATATATATATATATATATATATATATATATATATATATATATATATATATATATATATATATATATATATATATATATATATATATATATATATATATATATATATATATATATACAGTCGTCAACAGAAGTTCGTTCCTATTAGGCTGGAAATAAATATTTATTTAAAATGGAAATCATTTCATAAAAGCTCTATTTTGAATAAAAAGAAAATAAAAACATTGAGCTGGGCTTAATTGAACTGTGATTGGCTGAACCTGAAATGATCTCCATTTTATATAAATATTTATTTCCAGCTTAATAGGAACGAACTTCTGTTGACGACTGTACGTACAGCACATTTCCTACCTCTTAAGGGCTAAGACCTATTCAGGGAAAAAGAGAAAATAAAATAAAAGAAGAAAAAGTCCACACTGAAAAATTAACCCAAATCTCTGATATAAGGACAGAAAATACTTTTAAAGTGAGGAACATTAATACTGTGTGAAATTCCGATGAATGCAAAGAATTCCACTGAACAGTGATGGCTGGAAGGAAGGAATTTCCAATATCTACATAAAATTAGTGTTAATACATGGTTCTCTTTATGTTGTAGAATGTAGTCCATCATGAAGAGAGTGAAGGGTCGATGATTAGGAAGGTCTTTCAAGGAACCCTCCTCCTTTACTCGGGCTTGGGACCGGCATGAAGCTAAGCTAACAAAAGACCTGGCTAATCAATGACACTTTACTCTGTCAAACACATAATAAAGAAATTCAATTTTAAAAGTCTTTTGGCCTTAAACTCTATCTTTTACATAACTGAATTGATCTGAAACCCATTCAGATTCCTATCAAGAATAACCATCCGGAAAGCTACCCTCCAAAAAAACTTTGATTCAAAAATATCTTTTAAAGTTAACAGACTTCTGTCGTGGCGGTTTCATCATATGTTTTCACCCTATTTTTCCGTCGATCTTCGGAATTTAAATTATTTTAATATTACAACAACTACTACCCTATTTTTATTGCAGTTATTGAAATCTTAATTAAAATAATTTACAATATAAAGATCGAAGGAAGTACAGGGTGAAAACCTGGCGAAATTGCCATGTGAAGTTTGAGAGAAGTACAGGGTGAAAACCTGGTGAAATTGCCATGCGAAGATTGAGGAAAATACAGAGTGAAAACCTGGTGAAATTGCCATGTGAAGATTGAGGAAAATACAGAGTGAAAACCTGGTGAAATTGCCATGTGAAGATTGAGGGAAGTACAGGGTGAAAACCCTATGAAATTGCCATGCGAAGATTGAGGGAAGTTGGTGAAAGCATGGTAAAATATTCCATGTGGAGATTGAGGGAAGTACAGGGTTAAAACTTGGTGAAATTGCCATGCGAAGGTTGAGGGAGGTACAGGGCGAAAACTTGGTAAAATTGCTATGATAGGAGCCTCATCACTTGTTCTTGAAAAAGTTTTTTTTTCTTTAAGCTTTGAGGATCTTTCTACGATAAAATGAATTGGAACATACAGTAATTCGATCCCAGGGTGGCATATATATATATATATATATATATATATTATATATATATATATATATATATATATATATATATATATATATATATATATATATATATATATATATATATATATATATATATATATATATATATATATATATATATATATATATATATATATATATATATATATATATATATATATATATATATATATATATATATATATATATATATATATATATATATATATATATATATATATATATATATATATATATATATTATATATATATATATATATATATATATATATATATATATATATATATATATATATATATATATGAACATTTCGGGTAAATCTTAACCCATCTTCAGCAATAATAATGGAACTTTTTTTCCCCCGAATATTTAGAAACCTTTCAAAAAGTAGGGGACGAAGATTAAATTTAAGATAGTACAAAATCTTAACATTAACTTTTATAAGGAACAGAGGTTAAAACTATAGTACAATAGTCTGAGGCTTCACAGGGATCCTCCTTTTCTGGACATGATGAATAACAATTCATTTCCAACAAAAAGGAAAAGTTGAAATTGAAGAGACGTAACAACGGTAGGTTCAGAAACCACGTCATGACAACGAGCTTTCTTAATATTAAATTCAGAGAGTATAGATGCAATATCCTTATAAGATTCTATGTTAAGAGTTGGAGGGAAGAAGAATCATTCAGGAATAGTCCAAAATGGATGTAGAGGCAATCATATGAGTGAATAGTTCAACTTCAGCAGATTGGAAGACAGCAATTTTGCAATCGGAATACGCAAGAAGAGGGAATGGAACTAAGTTAGAGTTGATCATTTTTGGCAAGATGTCCGAAAGATGTTGCATATCCTATGGTCCTATGGAGAAAATAATGTTTAGTTTTTGTAGAACAGATTTTGTATGATTTCAGGATGAAATATAAGAAGAATGAGATTCTGTAGTGTTTTAGGCAACTGTTATTCCTTTAGGCAGCGAAGAATACTAAAAAAGCGAATAAGATTAAATCAAATTTTATATTTGAAGGGAAAGAAAATGAAGTGTAAATCTCCCTATCAGATAGGATTACTTCTTCTATGCAGGGGCACCTTAGCTATACGTTTTGCGTAATTTTAGAGTGCACCCTTCCCGAAGTAGAAATCAAAAAGTACGTCAGACTAGTTAGCAGCACCGAAGTATCAGAAAGCTATTTCCTCTTTTTATAAGGAAGTTACTGCCTTTCCTGCGAAAGAAAGATTTGAAGAACGGTAGAAAGAGATAATGTGATCGGAGGAACCCAGTTGTGGAAAGACTTTATTAGTGTAAGGAGAAAGATTGGAAGTTAATCATTACAAATTTAAGAGAGAGAGAGAGAGAGAGAGAGAGAGAGAGAGAGAGAGAGAGAGAGAGAGAGAGAGAGAGAGAGAGAGAGAATTAATTAGAGTCGAAAATAAAACAGGATAATAAAAAAAATTAAAATCGTAATTTATATATATATATATATAATATATATATATATATATATATATATATATATATATATATATATATATATATATATATATATATATATATATATATATATATATATATATATATATATATATATATATATATATATATATATATATATATATATATATATATATATATATATATATATATATATATTATATATATATATATATATATATATATATATATATATATATATATATATATATATATATATATATATATATATATATATATATATATATATATATATATATATATATATAATATATATATACTGTGCCTAGAGAGAGATTGTGGGATGCACTAAGTGACCCATACTACGCAATAGACCCAAAGCTTATCAGAGTAATAAAGGGTATGTATGAAGTAAGTAAGAGCGCAGTTAGAACGTCATATGGTGTGGGAGACTGGTTTGATGTGGCGGCTGGGGTTAGGCAGGGAGGAGTGCTATCGCCGCTGCTTTTCATAATATTTATGGATAGATGCATAAGAGAGGTGGGTCTTGAGGAGGAGGTGGGTCTGTTGATGGTGTATGCTGACGACATAGCGGTAGTGACGAGGGACAGGGTATCGTTGCAGGAAGCCCTAAATAGGTGGTCCGATGTTCTACAACTGGAGGGAATGAAAATAAATAAGGAAAAGACTGAGGTGATGAAAATCTCGAGAGTACAGGATGGTACTGTAATACGAGTGGAGGGTGTGTTGGTGAAAGAAGCAGAAAAGTTTAGCTATTTGGGGGTCACAGTGAACTCAAACGGAGATATGGCAAGGGAAATTGAGGAAAGAATTGACAAATTCTCGAGAGGGGTGAGGCAATTATACCCACTCTTGAGAAATAGACACGTGCCAAGGAAGGTGAAGGTGCTTGTGTACACAACGATGCTGCGACCAATGCTTATGTATGGTTCGGAGGCATGGACATTAACAACCCGAACTAAAAGCATGGGTGGAGGCTGCAGAGATGAAGGTCCTTAGTTTGATAGTAGGAGTGAGCAGATGGGAGAGAAGGAGAAGTTCAGAAATTAGGGAGGAATTGGAAGTGGCGCCTATACTGGACTTGGTAGAGAGACAGCAGCTAAAGTGGTATGGACATGTCAGGAGGATGGATGGTAGGGAGATACCCTGCCATATTTTATGACTGGCATCCTGAGGGGGGACGACCAGTAGGAAGACCAAGGAAGAGATGGAGGGATGGAGTGTCGGATGCCATTCTGAAGAGAGGACGCACCATTGCGGAAGTGGAAGAGGCGGAAGTATACCTGAACAGAGGCGTGTGGAGGGGCTTCGTAAATGACAGGGCGTTGCCCTAATCTTTGCGCTTGGTGAGAAGGGTGAGAAGTGATATATATATATATATATATATATATATATATATATATATATATATATATATATATATATATATATATATATATATATATATATATATATATATATATATATATATAATATATATATATATAATATATATATAATATATATATATATATATATATATATATATATATATATATATATATATATATATATATATATATATATATATATATATATATATATATATATATATATATATATATATATATATATATATATATATATATATTATATATATATATATATATATATATATATATATATATATATATATATATATATATATATATATATATATATATATATATATATATATATATATATATATATATATATATATATATATATATATATATATATATATATATATATATATATATATATATATATATATATATATATATATATATATATATATATATATATATATATCTATATATATATTATTATATATTATATATATATATATATATATATATATATATATATATATATATATATATATATATATATATATATATATATATATATATATATATATATATATATAAGTCAGAAATCAAATGAGAAATGGCTTATCATGTAAGGAAATATTTTTTAGTTTCTCTTTTGCTTTTGTTATTTATTAAAACACCATTTTCTATTTTTCTCAGTAAAGAAAATGAATATTTTATGGATAACAATTGAATAATTTTTTTTAAAAAATTTATTATCGTTAAAGTAATATTTTGCAAAGAATTTTGCAATAAATGTTAAAATACGATTGTTGAAATAAATAAAATATAAATAATTAAATTAAATAATATTTCTTCCATTTTAATTTGAGAAAAAGTTCATTTATTTAATTTTTGTATTAATTAATTTTATAATATTTTATTCTCAATTTTATTTACAAGGTAGAATTACTTATAATTTATGCAAATTATAATTAATTCATTTAATAATATTATTAATAAAAAATATAGGTATAATAAATACTAAATTTAGTCTTTTAACAATTTAAACAATTTTCATCTCTCTCTCTCTCTCTCTCTCTCTCTCTCTCTCTCTCTCTCTCTCTCTCTCTCTCTCTCTCTCTCTCTCTCTATATATATATATATATATATATATTATATATATATATATATATATATATATATATATATATATATATATATATATATATATATATATATATATATATATATATATATATATATATATATATATATATATATACAGTTTATTAATAATGTTCTTTGTCTGATCGTATTTACATCTGTACTCGTATGAAAAATTGACGCTGTAAGATCGAGTCATATCCATTAATAATAATATCTGGAAAATAAAGGAATTTATTATTGTTATTATTATTATTATTATTATTATTATTATTATTATTATTATTATTATTATTATTATTATTATTATTATTGTTTATTATTATTATTATTATTATTATTATTATTATTATTATTATTATTATTATTATTATTATTATTATTATTATTATTATTATTATTATTATTATTATTATTTATTATTATTATTATTATTATTATTATTAATTATTATATATTATTATTATTATTATTATTAGTCACCTTTGTTTTTGTTTAGAATTTTGATGTTTTGATTCGTTTTATATTAATTAGGATTTAAATTTATTTCGTTAATTTAATTTTTAAACTAAATAAATAAAAACAAAAACTATAAAGAAAACGGAATATATATATATATATATATATATATATATATATATATAATATATATATATATATATATATATATATATATATATATATATATATATATATATATATATATATATATATATATAATATAGCATGAAAAAGAAATATTTCCATAATATTTAAAAAAATTTCACAAATGCCAAAAAAAATTGATTCAATTTTGTTCAAATCCGAAAATATGAATCACGCAAGACGGAACTGAACATAATATAAAATTTAGGCAATAAATTTTAATTTATAATTTCTCATCGCTTTATAATTTTACGGATTGTCTAATTGTCATTACAGAATATTATAAAAAAAAAATTTGTAATGTAGGTCATAAATTACGCCTTCAAACCTAATTAATTACGCAAAATGGGGAAAGACGTAAAATACCCTTGTTATTTTTTTTCCTTTTTTCGCGCCATAATGTTATTGTGTAATATTATTTCATTTGTCAAATTTCCTAATTATATAATTTTTATAAATAATGAATAGATTTGGAAAAGGAGGAATGGTGAAGTCGGCAAAAGCACAAAGGAAGGCGACGTGTGTTCGGTCACTCTTTCCACTCTATTAATACTAGCAATTTAATAAGGTAGGAATGGCCCTAAAAGCGCGAAAGAGTAGCAAAGGCTAGTGATTGTGTTGACGAATAGGCTTTTGTTTTTATTTATTATGGCTTTTGTCGA
>SEYY01005351.1:17500-20000 GCA_009176605.1 Armadillidium nasatum
TTCTATCGAAAAACACTCTTGATCGTGTTCCAAAAATTATTTTTAGTATCAGTTTTAAGACCACTAAAATAAAATAATTATTAAGCAAATAAGATTACTGACAGATATGTTCACAAACGAAGAGAATAAATCGTAACGTAAACATTTTTTGCTTAAATTTCCCGGTTTTGAAATGGATATATATATATATATATATATATATATATATATATATATATATATATATATATATATATATATATATATATATATATATATATATAATATATTATATATATAAATATATAAGTAAATAAGAGATAGAAAAGAAGAGAGAGAGAAGAGGAGAGAGAGAGAGAGAGAAGAAGAGAAGAGAAGAGAAGAGAAAGAAGAGAAGAGAAGAGAAGAGAAGAGAAGGCTATTGGATATGAAGCTTAAAGATCTTCTTCCTGAAGTTGCAGCTTGTTTGTCGAATTATTATTGAAGAATGTTATTGATCAAAGGCAAAAGAAAAATTAATATTTCGTTATATTTCAATATTTTTTAATGGTAAATTAAAAGAGATTCTATAAAAAAAATATAAAATATTTTGGGAAGCAACACATCTTTCGATGCAAAATACTTTCGGCAATTAATGGAAAATTAAATATTAAAAGGAAAAAATTAAGTTAGAAGTAACCTGTGGTCAATAATGAATGATGATTTCGTCGCAGTCGAGTCAGATGAAGAATAGTTCTTTGCATGGTTCTAAGGACTGGGAACCCTTTTCAACCAGGTTTTATTCCCACGTACGATTGCAGGAATTTCAAATTTCTGCAATTGACTCCACCCTGCATCATGCGGGATATGGTGTATTATATGATATATATATAATATATATATATATATATATATATATTATATATATATATATATATATATATATATATATATAATATATATATATATATATATATATATATATATATATATATATATATATATATATATATATATATAAAATTTTGGTGGATAGATAGAAACTAAAAATTATATTTCATGTTTATGTAAATAATTTAATAAATTTTTTAATGTACATCTACATTTACTGAGTATGAATAGCCAAATGTATTTCAGTCGTGTTTATAAAGAATAGAGTTTGAAAAACCAAAGTAATTGTAATGCAGTATCAAAACACAAAACACAGAATACATTGCATAGACTATAAACATTTTAATAATATGAATATTTTAGTTCTTATAATTAAGACCTTTAGTTTTACCGAATATCTGACCAGATATTACTACTATCCGACTGGATAGCCAGATAGGCTGGATAGACGGATTATAACCGGATATACAGCCCATCTCTAGTTTCGAAGTTAATAACCGACATGCTTCAAAAACGGTATTTGGAAATTGTGAAGCTAAAATTAAGTTAAAGAGAAGGAAAGGGTATGTCAGATCACAGAGGTCTAAGTAACCTCACACTAATAGTAAAAACTTATTAGAATGAACATATCGGACAAGCCTGTGGTGAAAAGAACTGAATACACAAAGGATAGAAGGTATAAAAGATTAATTAAAAGTTGCCTCCTCATTGGAAGTGGTATAAGATTATAGACCAGAAGATCACTGTCAGTTGATAAATTACCTTAGGGAAAGTCAGTGATGCAGCATGCAGGTTGGAAGAATTTAGAGAAAGATAATAAACGTGAGTGAACTAATGAAAAATAAAGAAAACCATGACCCTCCTAGACAGACACAACCCAAAAACTAGGGTGATATTGCAAAGATTTGGTGGAACATAAGAACCCTAAACTCTTAAAAGTTTATTTTATGAAATTTTTTATTTAAAAAATCAGTCGACCTATCCTCATGGCGATCAGAAATACGAGTAATTAGATTAAGATGTTTCCAAACGTTAAAAGTAAATTAAAGTTATTTTCGAAAACACGAAACTATAGAAAAATGTGAGTACCAAGATAACAGTTACAAAACTAAGAAAGATCGTCTGATCGAACTTGATGCTTCCAGCAGAATGAAAAGTATAATGTTAATTGACAGAGGCAATAAAAATTTACCAAAGGCAGATTGCAAACTCAGTAGCACGAGCTTTAAGAATTGCAGGAGGGATAATTATTTAAGAATACTCCTCTTTTTTGAAGTTTTTACAAATAGGATGTCACATTAATTATAAATTACGAAATTAGGCACAAATGAACTGGTGGGTATGAACAAGTATAGAATAGGAATATAGTAGTAGGAATAGTAACGGAATCGTCTAAATAATACCAAAAATTAATCATAAAGTTCACCTGAACAGAATACAAGACGTAAAAAAGAGATAAAACGAAGGGAAACTAAAACAAGCAAATACTTTCAACATTTTGGCAAAATGCCAGAAAAAAAACAAGAAAAGAAGCTATTGCGTTGCATATTTTAGGTAGGAAGGAAGTTTTGAAACTACATGATTTGAAATAGAACATAAATATATATATATATATATATATATATATATATATATATATATATATATATAT
>SEYY01005353.1:7500-10000 GCA_009176605.1 Armadillidium nasatum
GGAATAATAATTAATAATAATAACAGGAATAATAAAAATACGATAATAATAACCGATAATTAAATATAATTAGTGTAATTATTATTAATTAATATCAATAATATAATAATAATAATAATTATTATTATTATTATTTATTATTCTTATTATTTTTATTACTATTATTTAATATAACTTTAGACTGCAAAATTCTACTCACTAAATACAATACACCTATACGACGAAAAGTTGAGCAGAAAAGTTCTTCAAAATAATAATAATAATAATAATAATAATAATAATAATAATAATAATAATAATGGCAACACATTAACCTCAAAAAGAAATCAACCACGAAAATGTAAAATCGAAACATTTATCTAATTTAACTTTTTAAAATTTGAATTCAAAAAAATTTTTTTTTAAATTTTTTAATTGAATGCAATTTTGCATTAATTTATTATTATTACTTTTGACCCATTAAATGGAGAAATACCTTAAAAGTAATAATAATTAAAATTTTTATTAGACCTTTAACTGGAAATATATTTTTAATTGATAATGCTACACACTTTTTCTAATGAACAATGCAATGACCTCAAAAGACTGTATAAGAGTGTATACTGATTGTATGTTGATGATAAAAATTTGCAAATTGTATAAGAGTGTATACTGACTGTATACTGATGATAAATTTTGCATATTGTAGAAGATTGTATAAGAGTGTATACTGACTGTATATTCGTGATAAAATTTTGTATATTGTAGAATATTGTATAAGAGCGTATACTGATTGTATATTGAATTATAAAATTTTGTATATTGTAGATTGTATAAGAGCGTATGCTGACTATATGGATGATAAAATTTTGTATATTGTGGAAGATTGTATAAGAGCGTATACTGACTGTATATTGATGATAAAATTTTGCATATTGTTGAAAATTGTATGAGTGTATACTGACTGTATATTGATTATAAAATTTTGTATATTGTGGAAGATTGTATAAGAGCGTATACTGACTGAAGATTGTGTAAGAAAATATACTGATTGTATTTTGTACATTGTAAAAGATTAAGGATGTCTTAAGATTTGTTGTATAATGTTATATACAGACTGTATAAGATTGATTGTATAAAATTATTTAGGATTGAATATTGATTATATAAGCATAAAAATTTTGTATAAGTGTTTATTGATTGAACAATATTTTATATCGAATACATCAGACTGATATTGTACGAGACTATATATGAGTGTATTTTACTCAAATAAGATTGCCTGTAAAATATTGTTCAAAACTTTTATAATTGGATAATTTTGTACAAAATTGTATATTAATTGTTATAATATAATATTTGTTATTTCATATATTTTTACGAAAGACTATATATTATTGTATTAAATAATATAAAAAGAGAATGACATCTTTTAGAGTTTAGATGATTGAGGAATTAAGGACAGTCAGTTGAGATTTGAGATGAACAAACAGAAGAAATGAATTTAGGCGTAGAATGGCATAAAAATCAAAGCCTAAAGATAGAAAATTCGGAAGGCTCCAAATCAGGTACAAAAACATCATTGCGCGATTATACACAACCACCTTTGTTTGAAAATTGAGAGTAGTAAGTGTTGGAGAGAAGAGAGAATGGTTTGCTGCTGTAGCTCTCAAACGCCTGAGCTTCTTTCAAGACTATGATGAGGTGAGGTCTAGAAAGAAGGTGTTTTTCAACAAGTGGAAAATTTGAATAACAAATCGTGAGTGTTGCAGAAAATGAAAGGAAAAAGGAAGACCAAGGCAAGTCTTTGGTGAAAGAACCCCATCAGCCCATCAGTGGAGGCCAGAATCACCCAAGCGAAGATGTAGTGATGGATGGATGAGGAATATCTTTTAAATGCCACTTTTCTAAGAATCTCTGAGACAGGTTTCTGTTTCGCCATTTTTGATTTCTTTTTTAAAAACTGTATTAAGAATTAAATTAGAAGTGTGAAGCGCTTCAGTGGTAGGTCGAAGGTACCCTACAGATTCCCAGATTCTCCAGATTTCAAAACAATGTGAGAGCTTTTTTGGCCGTATTTTCTCTTGATATAATGATACTCGTTCTTTGAGAACTTTAAATGTGAAATAAAAAGGGTTGAGAGTAAGGCCGCAAACATTAACATCTTTATTGATTCTTGAAAACGACGTTTCGAACCATTACAAAAAAGCTCTCACATCGTTTCGAAATCTGGAGAATCTGAGAAGAGAAGGTCAAACCTGAGTTGGACTCACAGATTTTAAAGCTTTGTTCATATAGTAATGAATAACCAAAATTTTTAAATTTTAAATTATATAAAAAGTCTTTCTCTCTATCTCTCTCTCTCTCTCTCTCTCTCTCTCTCTCTCTCTATATAATTATAATATTATATATATATAATATATATATATATATATATATATATATATATATATATATATATATATATATATATATATATATATATATATATATATATATATATATATGGTTGAAGATATAA
>SEYY01005354.1:0-12176 GCA_009176605.1 Armadillidium nasatum
AATAATAATAATAATAATAATAAAAATAATAATAATAATAATAAATAATAATAATATAAAATAATAATAATAATAATAATAATAATAATAATAATAATAATAATAATAATAATATAATAATAATAATAATAATAATAATAATAATAATAGAATACTTTACGTTTCCCTTTCAATTCCCTAAAAATTTTCTTCTAATTTAAATTTAATTTTCTTAATACAATTCTTGAGAACAATTTACCGAGAATGTACGAAGCATAATTATAATTATTTTCTAATCGGTTTTTGTCGGTAAACTTCGGACACCATCAGAGTTTGCATTCTTACAGATGTTAATGAATTTTTTAAGTAAAAATTGAGATTACAAATTTTAATTCATAATTAAGAAGTAAAAATTATACTCTGTTTGAGTAACAGTACCTTACACTTAATGTTAATGTCTGGTTTGAAGTTTTTAATATATTATGATTCAGATATTCTTAATTTCTGCGCTTAACAAAAGGAGTTAAGAATTTTAAATGATTTGGGAATATCATATATAGTTGTATTTCCATCCTCAGTATTGAAGTGGTCGTAAATTTCAATGGGTTTAAAACGATGTTGGTATGTTTTATCTATTAATCTATTAGTCGTGTAACCAATATACGTCGACTTGAAACAGGTAAACTGGTACACGACATGATGATTAGCTGACAGGGTATACTTAGTAGGAAAGTAAGAAGAAAGCAGTTTTCTTTTATGGTATTGTTTAACTTTGTAGATCTTATATGGGCATCAATAATTTCATGTAGGCATTTTTCCTCTTTGTCAAAACCAACTGCATTGGAAATTTTAAAGTAAAAGTTAATTTTATCAGAATCATTGTTAGTATTTTCTTGGTTTTTAAAAATTTTGGTAATGGTTTTCTTGATTAGTTTTTCTGTTATAGACAGTGAGTGGTTACAGTTTATTAAGTTCCGTCTCATCCTATTAATTAACTTTAACATCAAATGATTTCCAATCAGAACACATTTAATTATTATATTATTATATTTTTTTTTTTTTTTTTTATATAAATATATATATTTTTTTATTTTTATTTTTTTTATATATTATATATATTATATATATATATATATATATATATATATATATATATATATATATATATATATATATATATATATATATATATATATATATATATATATATATATATATATATATTATATATATTATATATATATTATATATATATATATATATATATATATCTATATATATATATATATAATATATATATATATAATATATATATATATATATATATAATATATATAATATATATATTATATCTTATATTATACCCAGGCTTTTATCAGGCAGTTGACTTGTATCCAGCTAAAAGGTTCCACCATTATTATTATTATTTATTTTTTATATCTAAAAATTTGATAGTATTATTTAGAGACTTTTCAGAAGTGAAATATAGACAAGAGAAATCTTGTTAACGTTTAACGAATTGAAAAATTTCATTACTGCTCCTAAAAATGGTAAGACTATCATCAACATATCTTAAATGGAAAATAGGATTGAATGTGTTATTTTCCTCTAAGATTCTGTTTTCAAGTTCAGACATATAAAACTCTTCGAACGTAGGACTTAGAGGTGAACCAATGACAACGGTACTTTTTGTAAGTAGAGACTGTCTCGAAATTTGAAAGGTGTTTCTGTGCAATATATTAATAGTAAGTTCCGCATGTGATTTTCATGTTGGTTACTTTATTTAGTAAGTTATTCTCAAGAATTATATTTAATTATGTTTAAATTTTGTAAAAAAAACATTTCCACCGATTATCTTAAAATTTGCAGTGTCTGCATTTCAACGAGCCGAAAAAACTCGATTGCTGATTTTTTTCTGTATCTAAACGGTAAAAAAAAATTTTTGAAAATTTTCTTCTTTTAAAATAAGTGGTGGGGTCAAACAACTGGTCGAAATAACCTGAAAATTGAACTGTATATTCACAAATGCATTAGCTACAAAAGTTTCTACCAGAGTTTTGATATCTGTTTTTAGAAAAAAGTTATATGCCGTTTTCTGACCAACTGTGGAATTTTTTTTTCTTTTTTTTTTTTTTTTGAAATTCTTGAAAATTTAACCTTCCGGACAAAAACATTTAAAAAAAACTACACCCACAACTTTTTCCTATTATTAGGATGTATAGAGGAGATATAAAGCTACAAATTTCTTTCAATACTTTATAAAATGCTATTTGTTCGTTTCGAGATATAGCCTCTCAAATTTGGTCAATTTTCAAAGAGATTTCAAAATTTCCGAAATTTGAGAAGTCATATCTTGAAAAGAACAAATAGCGTTGAATGATCTATTGAGATAAAGTTGTAGCTCTTTACCTCCTCTAAACACGTGCCAAAAATAAAAAATAAATTCCTTACATGTAGTTTTTTTTTATAATTTTTTTGTCCAGAAAGGTAAATTTTGCCAATTTTTGTTTAAAAAAAAAAATTTCAAGTGCATATAAATTTTTTTCCTAATCCAGATATCAAAAATCGCCGCTTAGTGTTTCTTGTAATTGGGGCTGTGAATATACAGTTAAATTTTCAGGTCATTTCGACTAGTGGTTTGGCCCCGCTATTTATTTTATTTTTTTATTTTTTTATTTTTTTTAGGAACATATTCCATATGGCTTTCAAACCTTTATGGACACAGAAAAAAGTCAGAAATCGAGCTTTTTTTTCACCTCCGAAAATTGCATGTGCCCTGCAAATTTCATAAAAATCGGTAAAAAATTTAAAACTTTTTTGAAATTTGACCCTCCTCTTAAGAAAAATATATTTATATAAGGGGAAAATTTTTAGGGAAATGTGAAATATATACTAAAATTAAAGCTGAAATTAATTCCTATAATAATAAATAATAAATAATAATATAATAATAATAATAATAATAATATAATAATATAATAATAATAATAATAATAATAATAATAATGAGATTTAAGAAAAAGAAAGAAATTTTTTACTTGATTTTACTAAAGTCCTTCGGAATCAAAACATTTTTTTTTTTTTTTTACTTTTTTTATCTTTTTTTTTAATTGACTTTCATATTTGCATAATATAATTAGATTAACAATTAAGATTGTTTATTTTGTATAAAAGTCTAATTAAAGAGTCATTATCTTTGAGACTTTCAGATCAATGGATTTATATTGATGATTTGGGACCTCATTAAAAATTCAGAGTTTTTTTTTTTTTGTTTTTTTTTTTTTTTTTTTTTTTTTTCCAAGGAAAAAAATAAGATTGAGTGAACAGACGATGTAAATCTCATTAAGGTCCGTTCATTCAAAGATTAGTGTCTTAATAACTTTATTTATTTATTTTTTTTTTCAGCAAATCTGAAATATTTATATTTTTTAAATCTGAGTCTGAACAAAATTAAAAATTCATGTAAAATTTAATTCAAAATAAATGCGCAAAGTTAAAAAAAAAAAAAAAAAAAAAAATATCATTTTCAAATGGAAAAAAAAGTGATATTAAATATATAACATAACACTGATATTAATCATCACACAATGCATAGCACTTGTAACACTTTTGGCCTAAAGGTATTAATAATTAAATCTATATAAGTGTAATAATTTTTCACGTTATTTATGATATCAATTATATCATTAATATCATTCATCACACTGTATTTCACATGATATTGATCATTACGATAATATATCACATACAATATGGTACTTATTAGTGTATGATATTAATTAAATCTAGTTCATTAATATAATTCCTCACACATTTTTATTGTACTTATTAATTAAATCTAGTTCATTAATATAATTCCTCACACATTTTTTTGTACTTATAATATTCATTAATATAATTCCTCACACATTTTTTTGCACTTATAATATTAAATATAGATCATTAAGATAATTCATCACACTGTTCTGTACCTATTACAATAAATCTTGATCATAATTTAATTTAATTTATACTGTATTGCATTTATAATAGTAACTCTTGACCGGCAATTTAATTCCTGTTACATTGCAAATATACTCTTAATATTATTATTGTAACCTGATTTTACTTTTTTCTTATACTGGGAAAAAATATATAGATTTTGAGAGGCCATATCTCATAAAGAACAAATAGCATTGAATGAAGTATTGAGATAAAGTTGTAACTCTGTACCTCCTCTAAACAAATGCCAAAAATAAAATTTTTAAAAATTTTAAGTTTATGTTTAAAAATATATACGAACCTGCAAACCTTATTTTTATCCATAAAGACCAATATCATTAACCCATAAATTAGCACGTAACATTTAAATATAATTCCTTTTTTAAGTGCACATCATACAAGCAAATCACTTTACAAGGTTAAAATGGAAATGTTGTTAGTGTGGTATAAGTTGAAAATGATAGTAACGCTTAAATGCTATGTGTGGATTTTTGCTTAGCACAATAGTAATGATTGGCAAATAAACAGGCTAACTTTAAAGTTTAAACATATATGTTATTAAATGTTATTAAATGTAACTTTGAAGTGATTTTAAAAGAGATGTGAGAGAAATTAAATTAAAATTAAAATTTAAAATAATATTTTAATTTAAATAGAGCTTTAATTCTCATTATATTATTATCATAGTCTTCTCCTTTCCCTCCAGAGTTTTCTCGCTTTACGCATTTTCACCTATACGAAAGGAAATGTTTCACCAAATTATAGCTGGTGACTTCCTACAAGCTTATAACTCTATGCTTGACATTTACGATTCAAATTTTAAATTTTTTCTTCTTCACTTGCCGAGAAGGATTTTTACCTTTTATGAAAGGTTTCATATTTAAAATAATGACTGACAGCATTAAAAGTAATGGAAATATGAAAGCTTACATTATGCAAGTTTTCTTATTTTCCCAAGTTTTCCTGATTAAGATCTTTTCTCTCTCTCTCTCTCTCTCTCTCTCTCTCTCTCTCTCTCTCTCTCTCTCTCTCTCTCTCTCTCTCTCTCTCTCTCTCTCTCTCTCTCTCTCTCTCTCTCTCTCTCACAATATCTTTAAAAAATAGAATATAAATATAAAAATAATAAATAATATATATATATATATATATATATATATATATATATATATATATATATATATATATATATATATATATATATATTATATATATATATATATATATATATATATATATATATATATATATATATATATATATATATATATATATATATATATATAATATATATTATATATATATATATATATATATATATATATATATATATATAATATATATATATATATATATATATATATATATATATATATATATATATATATATATATATATATATATATATAAGTAGTATGTAAAACGATGGTACCGGAACACCCCCTCATTTTCGCTCGCTGCGCTCGCTATCATTCGGTGATGTTCCGGTACTCGCTCGCTTCGCTCGCTCATCGTTTTACATACTACTTATAAATGTTTGTTTAAGACCATAGAGGTAGGATGCTTAGAGGCTACGAGGCCCTTCCCGAAAAAACTGAATGATTACTTGAGCAGGAAAACCTTGATCGAGAGAGTTCCGGGTTTGCTTACTCAAGTCTTTTAAAAAAATGAATAATTTTATTTAAAAAATGTTGTGGTAAGACTTGGAGAAAGGCGTTGGAGGAGACTGCATAAATTCTAAGTTTTGGTAAATTAAGAAAAAATAAAAATTGAGTTATAATAAAAATTTCTATAAGAAATATGGAAATATTATGTTCATTACACAAACGTGAAACTAACGAAAATTGTAAATCATGTAATTTTTTAAAAGATTTCTATAAAAATAAATGGGATAATTACAACTATAAAGCTAACCGTTCTCAATATACGCTAAATAATGATAATAAACCATTAAAATATTCACCAAGAATATATTTAGAGAAAGTTATTGATAAATATTATAAAAAAAATAAAGAGATAATGAATAATTATGATAAAATATTAAATCTCAATGATGAATTTGAACAAGAATATCTGAATGTAAAATGTTCAAAGAGAAAGAATTCTTTAAATGTTCACTTTAAATTATTTAAATTGCTACAATTATGTGGTGTCAAATGTAATATATCAGATTTTCAGAAAGTTTCTAATAAAAGAGAAATTACGTTAAATAAGTACAATCAAGTGTGGGAAGAAATTTGTGAGATTAATAAATGGAAGTTGACTGACTAAAAAAGGATATGAGCATTATATTTAAAATTTTTAAATATAATTTTTTTCCTTTTTACTTACAATTCAGTAAATATTTTACTAAGGATATATAACCGATCAAGGTTTTTAAATGATTTCAAATTCTTCAATATTTTCTTTATTGAAAAATTTTACATCTAGGAGTTCTTTAATTCTATCTGTATCTGCGTTAATGAAACAAAGGTTTTGTTGTTCCCCATTTCTACATCTTTGGAGCTCTTTAATTCTATCAGTATCTACATTTACTTTAAGTTTATTACTTTTTCATGAATTTTAAAATTTTTAATATTTATATGACAAACTTCACAGTAATTCATATTTTTTATTTTTCCATCATCTGAATCATCATCTGAATCATCATCATCTGAATCGTCATCATTTTCAAAATTTAGTCCTTTAATCTTTTATCAGCTAGCTTAATTATTCCTTTTTGAATATCTATATAGTCATTAATTTTTCTAAAAAGATCTTTTAATTCTTCGATATTATTACTTGTAAAGGTTTCTAAATCTAAGAGTTCTTTAATTCTATCTGTATATTCCTCATTAATTTTTGAGAGATGATTTTGGAAAGCGTTCATTTATTATAGAGAAAAAAAGTTTATGAAAAATTAATTTGATGATAATCTCCACCAATATATTGCATTTTAAGATCGCTTTCATTTAAAAATTTAATTTCCTTATCATTCAAGAGATTAACATATCTTCTTGGAAGGAACACATGTGTTACTTCATCCTCTCCTATACGTAAAATTGCAAATATTGAGGGACCATATTTTGTATTTATTTTTCTAAGTTCAATAACTTTGTAAGTCACTTCTTTCAATAAATTAGATAATTTTGTAGTCTGTAATAATCAGTTGAATAGTTCAAAATTTTAATAGTTCTGATTTGTTTTCCATCTATTTATTATAGAGAAAAAAAGTTTGCTTAAAAGACATTATCTCTATGTGTTCATCCAATTTTCAACATCAAAGTTATCAAAGTCATCAAAGCCACCAAAGCCATCAAAGTTATCAATATCACCAAAGCCATCAAAGTTACCAATATCACCAAAGCCATCAAAGTTATCGTTAAATATAATATTTTTGATATCTATATTTTCTTCAATATTGCTATGATTCTCTTTGAGAACAAGTTCATCCTCATTTTTTTCTTTTTCGTTATGCTTAATTTTTCCCATATCACCATCATTAATTTTTTTATCATCCTTTTCTTCTTCTTCCTCCATTCCAAAACCATCTGTTACACTATATATATTTTTATCATCTTTATTATCACTTTCATCAAATTCAACTACTTCATCTCTTAACATAATATTTTTATTAACTAAGTCATATCCTATGAAAACTTGAACAACATGCATTTTTATATTATTAGTGTAACATTTGCTTGAATCTGAATAATATCTCCTTCATGAATACGAAGATCATTAATTCTGATTTTATTGAAAAAATCATCACCATATTTATCTAAAGGTAAAGTATACTCATTTCCATTAATTAGTAGTTTTACGGATATGTGCTGATCTATATCTTGCGAGGTTAATATGATTGTATCGATAAATCCATCATAAGGCATGACATAACCAGTTTTCTTAGATGCCGCTCCTTTCATCCCTAAAACGAAGGGAAACTTCCCAGCTTCTAGTTTCGAATTAGTTTGAAAAATGATTGTTTCATAAGCACATATTTGTAAATTATTATTCCTATTTTTATCTAACGTTGAAATCTGTTTATTAATCATTGCTAAAGCGCTCTCGAAACCTTCTTTAGTCAAAACGTTGTTATGTATATCGAAGAGTTGAGATTTCATTTCTTCAACAAATTTTTTAATATGATCATCTTCAGATTGTAATTCAGTTATTGATTTATCCATATTTCCTGTTCGTCTTAACGTTTCATCAACCTTACTTCTTTTTTCCTTTACTAAATTATCAGTATAAATTTTGTAGTAACATCGTTTTCTTGAGGAAAAGCTACATTTGCTAGCCTTTTATCTTCAATATCAAAATTACCTTCTTCATCTAAATATTTAAATCCAATTCCAAACAATCCTTGTGGTCCTGGTGGTCCTGGCGGACCTCGAAATCCTCGAGGACCTTGTACGCTTTCAGGTCCGCTTCCAAAGATGTTAACACTCATTTATTATAGAGAAAAAAAAGAATAGAATGGAAATTTATATTTAATACAGTTAATGCGTAAAGAACTGTTAGACATAAATGACCACAAATCACATCGTTAAATTTCTGTATTTGATATGTTGAATAGACAATATCGCATTGAACATAATTTTCAAATTCTTTTGGAGGTTCAACACCGAATGAATCGAAATAATAGCATAAATTATTACATTTCTTAAACCAACACGTCCAATGAGTTCCTGAACCTTTAATTGAATCTAAATTTAAGATCCCACATTCCTTTTTATTAGATTTTTTTGGAAGAGCATCTCTCATATAAATTCCTTTAAAGTTTGGAATTTTAAGTTCATTAACATATCTCATAAGATCATATTGACTCAATGCTTTCATCGGAATATTCATCTTTTGTATGGTTTTAAAAACATCCCCTCGCCAGTTTTTCGACGAGGGAATGGTTTTAAAAAAAGACCTTTTCCATTGGTTTTCTTTTTTTCCATTTGAAGATTATGCCTTCTAGTTTCTTCTAATTGTTTATCTATTGCTTTCTTTTCATTAACAGTCTTTGCAATGGCACTAGCTCCACCAGCAAGAGAACCGATTGCAGTGCAGCGCTAATAATGTTGGAAGAGTTATTAAAAATCCTCCATGTTTGCTAAAGCTGTTACTTGTGATTTACTTAATTTAAAATTAAATGGTATACCTTTAAAAATTACCTTTTGAGTTGAGTTAAGAGAAGAGATATATTACCTTTTTTTTTGATTAATTCTAAATGATATAGAAGATTTTTTGTTTATTGCATTTTTTAACTTCTTTACCTGATTAGGTGTAAGATATACTTTCATATCACATGTACGTCATTTATTTAAAGAGAAAAAAAGTTATTATATATAAATTTTTATATATAATTTTTCCTTTTTTTTAATTTTAAATTTTTCATAATTTTTTCATTTCATTTGTTATTAGAGGTAAATTGAGTTTAATTCTTGCATTCTGAGCATAGCCTCTAAATGCTACTTTTAAAGTTGTAACATTTTGAACATTTTCAGTTTTGTTATCTTTCTACAGTGAATACAATAATATCTCATTTATTTAAGAGAAAAAAAAACTAATAAACGATATTCATTTTATTTCCATCGGATTCTAATTTTAAAATTCTTTCTGATAATACTAATGCATAAGCCTTTGTAGGTTTTGATATATTCTTTTGAAAAGCCGCTGTTATTTTAATATCTGTAACTGAATTTTTTAATTTTTCAGATTGTTTACTTACATCAAATACTAGCAATGGATACAAATTCCGGTATTCTAATAACGTAATAGAACAATTTTTTTCTTCATAAAGTATATGATTAAAATAATCCGATAACATTTTATAAGCAGTTGTATAATGATTTTCATTAAAATCAAGTTGAAGATCCATTTCTGGATATCTTTCGCTATTTAATCGAACACAAGCGTTAGTTAAATTACAATGATCAAATATAGCCGGATTCATAACTTGATTATCATCTTTATTTTCTTGAAAAGCTAAGATTATAAATCTAGGTTTTTCTGATCCAGCTGTTACATTTAATCTCCAATCGAAGTTTTTGTCCTTGATTTACTCATGGATTACACTGTCTGTTTTAAGAAATACATTCAAAAATTTTGTTCTGGATATCATTACTTAACTTAATCATATATTTATCTGTAAGGGTTACATGTGGAATTCTCCAAACAATTTTTGATAAAATAATTTTACCATCTGGAACTTTATAAATACCTTCACTGTCTTTATCAGACGATTAATATAGCGTTATCATTCTTTTCTTCTCAAATTAATTGATGTTTTATTCCATAAATTACTTTGTCATAATTTTCGCAAAATCCGAATATATGATTTAAAGGAATAGCAATGATAAAATTAATCGTTTTAAATATAATTATGCTCTCCATTATCCAGAATATAATGGACATATTTTATCACATTTATCAGGGGCCCACATAAATGATTGATAGGGTATGTTAAAAATCCTTTCATAGTTGACGTTTGCCCAGGATTTGAATATCCTTCAATGTTTTCATTTCCAAGTTGGTAATCAACTCTTGAAAATAAATACATAATTCCATTATTAATTAAATTTATGTATAATCCTTTTCCTGCTCCAGTTCCAGTTCCTGGTTCATCTTTCTCGAATGTTGATCCGTCTTCCTTTTTTAAAGAACCTTCGATTTAATTGATATTCTTATATCAGTAGATTTATTTAAATTAGTTCCTGTAAAAGGTTCATAATCACGATATTCGAATCTTTTAATTGAATCATCCCTTTCTAAAGATTCTTTCCAATTTAAATTATATTCCATTTATTATAGAAAAAAATTTATGTTGATTTTAAATGCAATCGAATAGTAATTGTCTCTCCTCGAAGATTCAATGGTTTAAGGTTTTGATCAGTAAGCCAAATATGAATTGAATTAATAGCTGGAATTGTAACCGGCAGATATACTACTGTATTAGGTTTTTCATTCATTTTATAACCAGGAGGAACATCGGGAAAGAAACTATACAAAACTGGTTCTTGCACTCCATTAAGATATGAACCTTCTATAATATCGCAATTAACTAAAATAGAATTTACTGATAAAATATCAACAATGTTTTCGCCTTCATGTTCACCAATTCCCTCAATGATACCCCATTTAAATCCTAAAAGTTTATTCAAAGACTGATTATGATTAAAGTTTATTTTAAGATTAGATTTCTCGATATGAATAATACATTTCATAGTGATATTATTCGCTTTAATGTTAAATGCTTCTGAATGCTTATTTTTATCAAGTTGTTTTTGAATGTAATCATTAATCGTTTGAATCTCATAAGCACCTGTTGGAAATATTATTTCAAATATTTTACCATCATATTCATATACGAATTTATTATTATTTGATTCATCGATATTTAATAAGGCTATTTCATATAATCTATTTTATAGATGGATAAAAATTATATTTGAAATCGGATGTATTACTAGATAAAACTATGCTCATTTATTATAGAGAAAAAAAGTGTTTAAAGATTCTATTAAATCTTTATCAAATATTCTTAATCTTAACAGTTCATCATTTATAGCTTGTAATTCATTAAAAACGTTAGTATTACCCGATTTAATTTCTGAAAATAATATTCTATGTCTATTAACAAGCTCATCAGGATCTGAAGGTAAAAATTTAAATCCCGTACCTGAAATATTAGGAGTATCTCCTACACTGGCTCTTCTTGGTGTTCTTGCTATCTGACGTAATTCTGATGTTGTTTTCTTTAGGTCTTCTAACAATTTATATTCATTATATATTGGTTTAATAAACAAATCATATTTATCACCCCTATTCGCTTTAACACTAGTTCCATCATCCTTTAAAAACGCTTTAGTTTGAAGTATTATTTTCTTATAATTTTTATAGTCATTATTGGAAACTTCTCCAGGTTTTTTCAAGGTTAAAAGTTTCCATAAACCTTCTGTACCTATATATTGATGACCATCAATAATTAAATTATTACCATCAATTTTAACTATTTTATCACC
Source organism: Armadillidium nasatum (assembly GCA_009176605.1). Lineage (NCBI taxonomy): Eukaryota > Metazoa > Arthropoda > Malacostraca > Isopoda > Armadillidiidae > Armadillidium > Armadillidium nasatum. Next base: position 11,952 of record SEYY01005354.1, read on the forward strand.
CAATTTAAAATCTGTACTTCCTTCAATCGCTTTAATTCCGAATGCTTTATCATATTTGTCGTGAGAAAATATTCCTTTCAAATATTTTTCTGATATTTTTCCTAAATTATACCCAGGAGTACTAGGTGATGCTGGTACATCTTCAATAGCTAAAGGAGTTCTACTCATAGTTATAGCTGGTATTACTGATTGACTTTGAAGTATTTCTTTTTGATGTGTAGTTAT
>SEYY01005355.1:5000-17500 GCA_009176605.1 Armadillidium nasatum
AATAAAATTATTTAAATTCAGTTTCCACAAGAATAATTCATCTTAATTTGACTGGAAAAGAACAGATATACATGCCTAAATTAAAAATCTTGTTTAAAACATTAAATTAATTAATAATAATTCAAATAAAATTATATTAAAAGTTTCATTTTGATGGAAATGTAACAGGGATCACAATTTTCACTGAAAAGAGTTGGCAAAAATCATTTGCACAGTTGTCTCCATTGGTTTCCATGAGATTTTGAAAGCTTTCATATGTCTAAGAAAGAATGTATGATAAAAGAAGATTGTTGTGAATGTCACTTGCAGTATATATATAAAAATGAGTGTGAAATATTAAAGCTGTGAAAGAAGAACGACGATTTTTCTCCTAATAGATATTGTGCGACTATTAAAATACAGAATCGCAATTTCCTTTAATTATAATAAATAATATATTTAAGTTGATTAATACAAGCAGTTGATATGAAAAATAAATTGGGTGGATTAATGAGGGTTGGTGAGAAATAAATATGACAAGTTATGATTATGACATATATTTGTGGGATCACCTTTTTGTTAAGCATTCTCAATTTTAAAATAAACAGATCCTACAGGCAAAGCAAGCATTATTTTTGACAATAAAAGTTAGAAGTCTCTCAAATCTCTTAAAGTTTTATAAGCTTAAATATTTTAAGGAAAAAAAAATGTTCTTTCAAAAAAATTCACTATAAAAAGATTCTCGTCAATGAGCAGTGGTAGTATAAACATAAAAATACTAACAAAAGAGATGAAAGTTTTATAATTTTCTAAGAATATCTCTCAGTTGAATGGGAAAAAGTCATTTGTGTTTTGTTTTTAAGATAAAATATACGATTTTGAGGCATAGAAAACATCCAGTTCATTGCTCCACTCATTCAATTTAAATATTTCGAGAAGTATCAGTCGACAGTTTCTAAGAGTAGAACAACGTGGAATCAACTCCAAGAAAGTAAATAGATGATTGAAGGAATACCATCAATACAATAACGTTTCTTAGAAAAAAAAAAAAAAAAAAAAAAAAAAAACTCAGAGGGAGCACAGTATAAATCTTTTGAAAGAATTACAGTATTAGGCAAGAAAAGAAGAAAGAGAAAACACACAAAAATCATCTATGAAAAAGTGAGGGGCAAAATTTAGAGAAAAGATATTAGAAACGGCTTTCAAATTGTGAGAAGAAGCGGGGATAGGATGGAAAAGCAGATATTTTAGACAGAAGGTGGAAAGGAAAGAAAGATGGTAAATCAATACCAGTTATTCAATATATAAAGGTAAATAAAAAGAGAGAAGGAAGAAAGCAAAATGAAAAGTTTTGAGTTTTTAGGTAAGGAAAGTAAAATTTTCTTTCAAAAACAATTAAAACTTTAATTTAGACAAACATATTCATAAATGTAAAACGAATCGCAATTTAAAAAAAAAAAAAAAAAAAAAAAAAAAAAAAAAAAAAAAAAAAAAAAAATCTTGCAAATTATAAAACTTAAATTAAGGTACACAAGTTGTAGTAAAATAAGCTTAGTATTTTATATACTATATATATATATATATATAATATATATATATATATATATATATATATATATATATATATATATATATATATATATATATATATATATATATATATATATATATATATAATATATATATATATAATATATATATATATATATATATATATATATATATATATATATATATATATATATATATATATATATATATATATATATATATATATATATATATATATATATATATATATATATATATATATATATATATATATATATATATATATATATATATATATATATATATATATATATATATATATATATATATATATATATATATATATATATATATATATATATATATATATATATATATATATATATATATATATATATATATATATATATATATATATATATATATAAACTTTTCTGTTTTCACTCTCTGAGTTTTTTTTTTCCGGTCGATGTATACAGCTGTTGTAAATAGCAGCGCTAATCCTTTAAATCTATTAATAGTGGTGTTTCTCAGGGAACTACCCTATCTCCAACTCTTTTTCTACTTTTCATTAAAGACCTCTTTATTACTTCATCACCTATCTAATACAATACCAATGACTCCACTCTATATTCTTTTCAATTGAAAGGCGTCCCACTCAGCAATAGTTAATTAACACTAAGGGAGCTGCCCTGGAGCATCTAACCTCTGATCTGTCTCGTATTTTTAATTAGGGCAGAAAAAAATATGAGTGGAGTCTATGACTCAAAAACTCAGTTCCTTAATCTACCTACTCTATGCACAACCTTCCACACAAATATAACATCTTCGAAAACATGCAATCCAAAATTAATCTAGCCTCAGTATACTCCAGGTGTTTCTTTTTCACTTGATCTTTCTTGGAAAGTTTACATTACTTCTCTTTTCAAACAACCTTCTAAGAGGTTCAGTGTTCTGAAACAACTTCGGAATTTCTTCACTACACCTTAGTTACTTTTACTCTTTATAGAGGTGTTATTTTCCAAGTCTGAAGTCCGCATACATATATATTAGGTACTCTAAACTATACTCAAGTAACTCACCTTGAAACGGTGGAGTCTAGCGATTTTCTTATTATCAACTATTTTGCTCTCACTAACCCTCCAATTTTTTGGCCTTTAAACTCATGCGTCATTATCTCTTTACTATCACAATTTCAACGGATAATGTTTAAAACGATATATTAAAATATATTTCTAAACTCTCCAGTCACATAGATTTTCCATTGAGGAAGACTCATGCGACACGTCTATCTACACTTTATGCACATTCTCATTCTTTCTTTGTGCAACACTTTGACCCCACACTTCACCTCTATGCTCGATCTTGCATGTACTCTACTGATAAAGCCAAGTCTGGAACACACTCCCTCTATCTATTTTCTCAACTTCCTGTTAGTTACACTACTTCAAACTAGATTTATTAAGACATGTCGACCTTTAATTCAGCGCTCCTTTTACTTTTCAACTCTAATTGAAATTTGTAGCCTTCTGGCCTTTGTTCACCAGAGATATATATATATATATATATATATATATATATATATATATATATATATATATATATATATATATATATATATATATATATATATATATATATATATATATATATATATATATATATATATATATATATATATATATATATATATATATATATATATATATATATATATATATATATATATATATATATATATATATATATATATATATATATATATATATATATATATATATATATATATATATATATATATATATATATATATATATATATATATATATATATATATATATATATATATATATATATATATATATATATATATATATATATATATATATATATATATATATATATATATATGATATATATCATATTATCATTATCTATATATTGTCAACATTTATCAACACCACCATTTACAGCAAATGGAGGTCCGCCTCATGCTTAAAATATAAAATTTTAATACTTTAATCTTGTATTGATTGGATGATTTAATTGGAGAGAATGAGCGCTAATAGCAGAATAGGAAGGATTATGCAAAATGTATTTCCCGCCTCTCTTATTGAAAATGTTTTACGAAAACTTCTCTCTTTAAAATTTCAACAACCTCTTCTGGGCAAATTGACGTACCTAAAGAACTTTTATTCCTCAAGTTACCATTTTTGGGGAGAATGAGTTACCAAATTGAACGAAAAATTAATGGAATATCAAAAATTAATTACCCCCATCTTAATCTTAAACTAGTTTTTAAAATAATTACAAAATTGACAAATTTTTCAACTTCCTCCACCTGTTTCTTCAACACTGTCAACAGTGATATATAAATACACGTGTGGCAGCTGCGATGCTGCCTATATTGGAATTCTTTCAACCAGCATTGTTGAACACAAAGGTGTTTCCTTCAGAAATTTGGACCAATTGCATCATCCCCCCAATTCTACCATTACCACTCATTCTCTACAATTAAGTCATCCAACACAAGATTCAAATTTTATAATTTTAGATTTTGAGCATGAGCCGGACCTCCATTTGTTAGAATCTTTATATATTTGGCATCACAATCCTAAATTAAATGAAAATTTCCATTCAGACAGTTTTATAATTTTAATGTGAGATTTTGACATGTGATAGAACTATTTCTATACGTTAAATTTTATATATATTTACTTAATTTTATACTTTTTTTTACAGCTATTTTGTCATTTTAATCATTATTATTTTGTTCGTTCTATGATCCTTTTTGCAGTTATAAACTTTAGCCTTAAGAAAAATGGTGCTCTATTAACTGTTCTACTTAATAAGTATGAATATATATATATATATATATATATATATATATATATATATATATATATATATATATATATATATATATATATATATATATATATATATATATATATATATATATATATATATATATATATATATATATATATATATATATATATATATATATATATATATATATATATATATATATATATATTATATATATATATATATATATATATATATATATATATATATATATATATATATATATTAATATATCATATATATAAAAAAAAACATAAAAAAAGAAATTATGAACTATACATAAACATTTGTTGAAGACTTGAATATTAAATTTTTCTAACAGGAAAAATGAAAGATTTACTTTCCTGATGATTGTTTGCCATTCTTAATATGCTTTTCTATTCCCATAAATTATATATATATATATATATATATATATATATATATATATATATATATATATATATATATATATATATATATATATATATATATATATATATATATATATAATATATATATATATATATATATATATATATATATATATATATATATATATATATATATATTATATATATATATATATATATATATATATATATATATATATATATATATATATATATATATATATATATATATATATATATATATATATATATATATATATATATATATATATATATATATATATATATATATATATATATATATATATATATATATATATATATATATATATATATATATATATATATAATATATATATATATATATATATATATATATATATATTATATATATATATATATATATATATATATATATATATATATATATATATATATATATATATATATATATATATATATATATATATATATATATATATATATATATATATATATATATATATATATATATATATATATATATATATACTATATATATATATATATATATATATATATATATATATATATATATATATATATATATATATATATATATATATATATATATATATATATATATATATATATATATATATATATATATATATATATATATATATATATATATATATATATAGTTATGTGTGTCTATCTATTGGTTCTCATCTCGTAAACGATTAATCAGCTTGCGAGAGAGTTTTACGAGACAAAAGTTACTACGAGTTTATTCAATGATTCTTGTGAGTTTTCCTCGCCCCTTATGCAAGAGCATATAAATCAAAAGGTGTTTGTCCAGTCAATTTTAATGAGCTCTCGCACACATGAAATGCCGGGGTTATCGGATCCCTACATGAGCTCTCCCGCAGAGAAAAGATGGTTACATTGATACCAGCTGAATGATTTTGTTCAGCACGCTGCCTCTGCGTGGATCATTCTCTCTCTCTCTCTCTCTCTCTCTCTCTCTCTCTCTCTCTCTCTCTCTCTCTCTCTCTCTCTCTCTCTCTCTCTCTCTCTCTCTCTCTCTCGCTTCTGCCTTAAATTATTATAAAGATTTTGAACGTGAAGCGAGTGTGAGGAATTGTAATGAGGTATCTATGGTTAGATGTTGATATATTTCTTCTAACTGATTAATAGACAACAAGCTAATTTTTCTTTATACATCTATATGCATATGTAATCAATTCTCTGAAATATATATATATATATATATATATATATATATATATATATATATATATATATATATATATATTATATATATATATATATATATATATATATATATATATATATATATATATATATATATATATATATATATATATATATATATATATATATATATATATATATATATATATCCATATATATATATATATATATATATATATATATATATATATATATATTATATATATATATATATATATATATATATATATATATATATATATATATATATATATATATATAATATATATATATATATATATCTCCATCATTTATCTCTACTATACTTTCTCCTTTTTTCCATTTCAGGAGGAGATTAGGCTGGCGTATCTCCTCCTCCTCCTACTTAAAGCCGGCGACATAGAGGAAAATCCGGGGCCTGTAATCTGGCAATGCCCGATCTGCAACAAAATAGTCAGAAGGGACTCCATAAAATGCAAAAACTGTCACAAGTGGATCCACAGACAATGCTCCCCATTTCAAAGACTCCCACCTACAAACCACAATTGGAATTGTCAAATTTGCACCCCCCCTACCACTTTAAACCCTATCAATCGTAATTCCCACATCAATACACTAAATATCCTACAAATCAACATAAACGGCCTCCACAACAAACACAAAGAACTAGAAACATTCCTACACAAACACAACATCCACATTGCACTTATACAAGAAGCCCACCTTCCAACAAACCAACCCCCCCCCCTACTTTCTACAAATACGACTCCATCTACTCCCAACACAAACCCAACCATCACAAACTCTTAACTCTCATCCACAACTCTATAAATTACTCCAACACATCCTCTCAACATGCAATCACGCAATCTGACAACATATCTAAAATCCAAACCTTCTCAATAGAATTAAATAAAACTACACACAATTTAGTAAACCTGTACATCCCACACCATACATCCACACACTGTCCATCAAACTACTTACCCAACCTTACTACAATAACAAACCTCCCTAATCTCCTATTATGCGGAGACTTCAATGCTCACCACCCGACCTGGTACAAAAACCAAGCCTCCGACCAAAGAGGAACACACATCATCGAACACTTGGAACATCTCAACATACTTAACAACAAAAACCTCCATACCAGAATCCCCCCGCAATCCAACCAATCCCCCACATCACCAGACATCACCTTTTGCTCCTCAAACATTCACCCTCTTCTACAATGGACCACAGAAACCGATCTAAACTCCGACCACATACCAATAATTATAAAATACCACATCAAAAACAAACCCACTCACAAATCTAAAACCACATTTACCAACTACAAAAAAGCAGACTGGACCGGTTTCTCCAATTACATAGACGAAAACCTCACAACAAACGAAATTACAAACATATCCTCCCTCAAATCAGCTATTCAACATCTCTCACCCACACAATCCAGAAAGCAGCCAACATCTACATCCCTAAAGGCCACATTAAAAAATACGAACCTAGCCTCTCCCCCGAAATCACTTCTCTCATAAAACAAAGGAACGCACTAAAACGCCAAAACAACCCCACTCAACTCACCAAAACTCAATTAGAAACCCTTAACAATCAAATATCGACCCTAATAAAAACTCACACAACCAACAACTACCAAAACTTCCTCATCAAAAACTTAGACAACACTAACAGCAAAAGAGTCTGGAAAACAATCCACACAATCCACAACGCAAAAAACAACACACTCCACACTCATGAAACTCCAACCAATCCCATTACACAAACCCCATTAACTCCCAAACAACACATCAACCTACTGGCCACACACTTTGCTAAGCAAAGTAGCTTACCTACCCACCCACAAAACAGGAAAATAATAAGAAAACTGAAAAAGCTACGCAACAACCAAAACAACTTAAACGTCATCACACCCACAAACACTCAAAACACCATTAAAACTATCAAAAACTCTCCAGCAACAGGACCAGACAACATATCAAATATTCACCTAAAACACCTATCCAACCACACAATCACATACATAACCTCCATCTTCAACAAATCAATCCAACTCAACTATATCCCCCCCAATGGAAAAAAGCATTAATCATCCCTAAACTAAAACCTGGTAAAGACCCTTCAAACCCCTCTTCCTACCGCCCAATCTCCCTTTTATCCACCATCTCAAAACTTCTTGAAAAACTAATCCTAAATTCTATCCTCCAATTCATCCCACAACAAAACTTCCAACACGGGTTCAAACCCAACCACTCCACCACCACTGCTCTTACCAACGTCATCCAACCTATAATAAACGGACTAAACCATAAACCTTATCACAAAACTATACTAATAGCAATTGACATAAACAAAGCCTTCGATACTGTCCCGAAACATAATCTTATCCATAAAATCCTCCAATCCAACATCCCAACAAACACTAAGAAATGGCTAACCAACTTCCTATCAGGAAGAACCGCCCAAATACAACAAAACGGCCATAAATCACGTACCATCAACTTAAGAAACGGAGTTCCGCAAGGAGCCATACTCTCCCCCACTCTATTCAACCTGTACACAGCAGACCTCCCTCAACCACAAACAACTTTCACCCGCATAATATCATACGCCGACGACTTAACTATTACCACCACTCACAAAAACCTCATCACCGCAACATCTCTCACACAAGACTACATAACACAACTCCAAACTTGGCTAGTAGAAAACAGGATGACGGCATCCCCAAACAAATCCTCCATAACCCTTATAACAACAGACAAACACATATCCAACACCCACCCACAAGTCCTACTAAACAACACCCCCATACCCCTCAACAAAACCCCAAAAATTCTCGGCCTAACATTTGACACTCACCTCAATTTCTCCAAGCACATTCAAAATACCACATCAGCCGCAAACAGAAAACTCAACATCCTCAAAACAGTGGCCAACACAGACATAAACAACAACATACAAACCTCAATAGCTATCTACAAGCAATTTATACGCCCCACCATTAACTACGCCTCCCCTGTCTGGCACCCTCTGCTCTCCGACAAAAACTTAACGACACTCCAAAAAACGCAAAATAAAGCCCTCCGCACCATCACCGGCTGCACACGCACAACCCCTCAACAACACCTACATAACGAAACCAAGATACTACCTATAAGGAATCACCTCGAAATGATAGGCACCCAATTTTACGCAAAAACACGTCTACCCACTCACCCATGTCACAATACTCTCCTACAACCTACCCCACAGAGACTAACACAGCCTCCATCGTCCACCGGCGCCTTTTACAAACAGATCCTAAATCACATCCCCCCAATACCACAACAACCAAACATATACACACTCAACTAACACATTCATATATGATCAACAGACCTCCAAACAGCATCCTTAAAAAAGCCCCTCCCGAAATAAACACCGACTCCAACAACCTCCCAAGACACTTACAAATCTCACTAGCAAGATTGAGATGCGGGCACCACCCAAACTTACAACATTACAAACACAATTTCAATCTAAACCAGGCAACATCTTCCACTTGTAACAGATGCAATAGGTCCCCGGAGACCGTAAAGCACTTTCTTTTACTCTGTCCCTCCAACTGTCGCCCCAAAATCTTCTGGGGCATCACTTCTTTGGAAGATCTCTGGACGAGACCGACTGCGGCGGGAGGCTTCATTAGCGAAGTGTGGCCGCCTCAACAGGGGGTGGTCAGGGGGTGAGAAGGTAGAAGGTAAAGGTATATATATATATATATGTGTGTGTGTGTGTGTGTATGTGTGTGTGTGTGTGTGTATTGTTGTTGCTGGTAATTATATTTAATTGCTATTATGCACATACTGGTGGCGTTCATTTCTGCTTTATCCAAACTGTAGTGTTATATTAGTTGCAAATATTGCATTTATAGAGGTGGAAGTGATAATGATTATATATTATTTTCAAGTCATTATATATAAGAAAATTCCGAGTTTTGTGGGGGTTTCAAAGAAAATATAAAAATTTCATTCTTCACGTGTATTTTTGAATTACAAGTTTCGAAGAATTTATTCAATAATATATTAGTCAGGAAAAAACAGGTTTAATATCAGGTTTTACTAGCATTTGTTCAGTAAAATTATTTTCCATCATTATCAATAACTTCCTTTCACTAATTCACAAGCTTCTAGTAAGAGTATTTTTAATTTTTTTTTTATTTTTTATTTTTTTTTTATAAATGAAAAGAATGTAGAAACTGGAATTTAAACCTTAACCCGACGTGTGTTAAAATATAGTCCATGAAGATGTTTCAGTAAACCTTTTGAGGTGTATTCATATCAAAGAGTATCTTGAGAATAAGAGACATTTAATTGTCTAATCTGTAATTTTAAATGTGTATAGGCATAATTTTGTTATTCATTAGAGACGTGTCTAAGGCTCCAACGATTGAACTTAATGTGTAATGTAAACTTTACTTTGACTGGTAGCAACTCAAACTGAATTACACCAGCACAACTCCTTAAACATATTGGTTCGTTTTCGGTTCTTATTTTGCTTGTTAGACCCCAAAATCTATGGTCTTCAATGTTTTACATTCTTGTAGTAAATCTGTTTATTATCTAGAGTGTCTGTTCGAAATAAAAAAAATGGTTTCAGAGGAGGGCCGAAACGTTTCTGGATATAATTTCAAGACGACTTCTGCCAAATTTGAGCGAATCTTATTTTGACAAGATAGGGAGCCATTAAAAGTTTGTGTAGATGATGGCAAACAGTTGAGGAATTGTTTCAATTAATTATTTTGACTAATTCTTCAACCTAGTTTAGACAAGAGCAGGTTATTGTTAATCCCAACAAAAAGACCAGATCGTGATGAAACTCAGAAGCTAAAGGCACCTTTCTGAACGTTTCAAATTATCTTCGGTAATATCCTTTGTTTTCAAGATTTATTCTGTTACTATTATGAATATTCTTGAGAGCTTCAAAGATCTTTTTATATATCTTATGTGAACTTTTTACTCATGCTCGTCCATCTTTATAGGGAAACAGAGTTACTTACAAATATGACCAACTCTGTTTCCCTATAAAGATGGATGAGTATTATGACCAAATATGACCAAGTACTTACAAATATGACCAAGTTAATTGTAGACTGATGGTGTTGTCAAGATGCTTAATTGGCCCAATAATTCCCACTGTTTGGTTCAACATACGCAAAATATGGTTCCATAAAAATGGCACTTATATTGATTTTTTGTGTAAACGCTAATTCCCATACGGCCTAAAAAACTATGAACCTTATGTATTTTAACAAAAAAAATGAATTATAATTACATTCAAAACACCGAAATAAACAACATTTTTAAAATAAATAAAAAATAAACATACATTTTTAATTTAAACCAACTCAGCCTTATACTTGTGAATTGTTATCATTCATATTTGAGCAAATCAGGAAAAATGTTCTACAATATATTGATATCAGATTTCGATGAATACTTATGAAATAATACAAAATTATTAATTATTTTCATTATTTTTTTTTATTTTTATTATTTATTAATCTTATTACTTGAATAATTATGGAATAATTCGAAATTATTAATTATTATCATTATTATTTATTATTATAAATTATTACTATTTATTAATTAATATTATTAATTATAATTATTAATTATCATTATTTATTATTATTAATAATCATTTTAATTTTTATTAATAATTATTATTATTATTATTTTTGATTGTTTTTATTATTATTATTATTGCAAATTATCATTATTAATTATTATTATTAAATAATATTATAATTGCTATAATTTATTTTAATATTTCTATTATTAAATATTTTTATTATCTTATTATATCATTATTTATACAAATTATTTTTATTATTTTTTATCATTATCAACTATTATTATTATTTACTACAATTATTTTACGATAAATATTTTTTTCCATTGTTTTACAGTTATGACCACTACTCATGGGCAGAGGATAATTATTATTATTATTATTATTGTTATTATTATTATTATTATTATTATTATTATTATTATTATTATTTTTTATTATTATTATTATTATTATGAAGATTATTATTTTATTATTATTATTATTATTATTATTATTATTATTATTATTATTATTATTATTATCATTATTATTATTATATTTTATTAAGAATAAGAAATGTTTGAGAGTAAAACAGTATTTTCCATTTGAAACGTTTCAATTTTTTATTTTGTGATGTTACTTATAATTATTATTATTATTATTATTATTATTATTATTATTATTATTATTATTATTATTATTATTATTATTATTATTATTATTATTATTATTATTATTATTATTATTATTATTATTATTATTATTATTATTATTATTATTAACTAAAGATGAGATTTTAAAGTAAGAAAAGAATAAAAATCTCTGCATGTCTCACCAAACTCAAATTTTTCGAAA
>SEYY01005355.1:25000-31285 GCA_009176605.1 Armadillidium nasatum
ACAGTTATAGAACACTGCCACAGAGAGAAAGATAGATACCGAAATAGGGAAGTTTAGAAATCAGAACTTTGTGTCATGCTTTATTGAAGCCTTTTTGATATGTCTAGTGCCACAGCAAAAGATTCACAGAAGCGCTTTAAAGCAGAGTGCCAAGCTTCAGAGAAAAACATAGATCACTAGTAGAGTACTCCTCACGAATTGCGACACTCCTTCATTACACTATTCGAAATAAATGCACTTGATATTTCTTTATTTGACCTCAACATTAATTAGAGTAAAATATATGTAAAAATTCAAAGTTAAAATTAATGTAAACATCAGAACGGAAAATGACAAAGCAATATTCGCACAAAATTGATGTGAATGCATGGCACTCCTCTTGCTGCGAGGGCAACGCAATGGTGATGCAATGGGAAAGGTCAATTACCTCGAACCCCTGATAATATAAGACCTATAGAAAAGAGATTGTGTGCCAAAGTCACGTTGCAGATACAGAGATGTCAAGGGAGTTTGAAAGTAGGGTATAGTTTATTAGTTTTTCGTATAAACTCAACCTTTTCTGAGTCTTTAAAGAGATGAATTTTGTCAGACTGAAATAGTGACCCCCAACACCGGAAATCCCATCCAGAGCGGCAAGATTGCAACTCAAGATTCAAAAGAGAAGGTAGATTTGAAACGAGTAGAAAAATGGAGAGTTGAGTTATCAGCATAAGAATGAATAAATTTAGAACTGCTGCCGAGAAAATTATTAATTAAAAGTAAGAATAAAGATGGAGTCAGAACAGAACCTTTAGAAACACCACAATCAACAGGAAAAGAGGAAGGGTTCCCTCCATCAACAAATGCTGATATGGAACAATCTGTGAGAAAACTAAACATGTGTAAGTAAAGGGAAGGAAGAAATTCAAAGGAAAGGAGCTTAGAAAGACTGTAGTAACACTTGCCATAAACTGTCAAAAGCTGTAGATACCACAAGCGCCATCCCTAAAGGCAGATATTCATAAAATAGTGAGATAGGAGAGTTTATCACCAGTAAACCTCGAGCTTCGAAAGCCATACTGATGATCTGAGAGAAGAAAATGAGATTCCAGATAATCCGATAAATGAAAGTTGAGTAGAGTTTTAAAGATTTTAGACAGAATATAAGTGAGAGCTATAGGACGATAGTTAGAAGGATTAGAACGGTTACCTTTCTTTGTAGTCGTCTAAACATATACGTGCTTCCAGTACAAGGAGAAAGTATTAGTATTAAGGAATAGAGAGTAGAGTGGAACAAGGACAGCCTCTAGTTCAGACGCACAGTCTCTCAAAATTCGAAGAAGAATGCCATTCATAGATCTCAGGATCTCATGCACCCGATCATGTGTGATTAAAGATAGAAACTTAGAACACCTGAGAGGAGGAGAAAGATGATGAATGATAGAATCGTTCATGGTGGAATTAGTTGAAGATGTTAAACCTTTCAAAAAAGGAGGGTAAGTTAGAGTACTGTCATAGATAAATAAGAGAGGAAAGACAGATTTACAAAAGTTATTAGAGATTTATTTGGTAAGAGGTCATAAAATTTTATTATCAGGAGAAAAATAGGTTACTCAAATTTTGATGTTACCATAAATAAAAGGATTCGAATCCGAATCCAGATGAGTTTTAAATTTATCGAATCCGAACCCGAATCCGGATTCGGAGTCTCCGAATCCGAATCCAGCCATAATTGCAATTCTAGAATCCGAATCCGAGAAAAAACCTTATAATCAGGATTCGGATTCACCATAACTATAATATATAATATATATATATATATATATATATATATATATATATATATATATAATATATATATATATATATATATATATATATATATATATATATATATATATATATATATATATATATATATATATATATATATATATATATATATATATATATATATATATATATATATATATATATATATATATATATATATATATATATATATATATATATATATATATATATATATATATATATATATATAATATATATATATATATATATATATATATATATATATATATATATATATATATATATATATATATATATATATATATATATATATATATTATATATATTATATATATATATATATATATATATATATATCACCAAGAAATTTACATAACAAAAATTAAATATTTTAAAGTTATCCCCCTAAAAAGAATATTTGTAAAAGTTTCTTTTATAGAAAATGAAATTTTGCAAAATTCAATGATAAACTATTTTATAGTAGGTTTGTAATATATTGCAAATGTTTTAAGAGAGTTTATATATTACTTAATTAAATCCAATAAACTATATCATCATTTAATAAATAAGCTTTTTAATTTGACGTTAAGTTAACGTCAATTTTAATAACCAAAAATTACACGAGCTTTTTTTTTAAATTTTTGCAATATTAGTAAAGCATTATTACTATGACCACAGTATAAATTTATACTATATATTTATACCATATTTGTGTAGCATTATTTTTATGCCCACAGTATATATATTTATACTATGTTATGACCATAGACTTAACCACAAAGTCTACGCCTATGACTTTCAATTGTTAATTGTGGAATCGAAATTCGATTTGGTTCTAAATTTTCAGGACAAACGCTGACGCCATAATCGTTATATATAAAGTAAGTAAAATAGAGAAGTAAAATTTAATTATGTAACATTTTTATTACTTTTAAAAAAGGTGTTTGAGCAGATCTATTATTTTTTTCAGCCTTAATTGAAAGTTGAAACTTAAAATATATGCAAAATCATTTATGACTCGAAAAATACTGACAAAAGCAAATTTAAGAAATTGAAATACATGGTCCATGCAGTGGCTGTCCTAAGGTCGTCGGAGCCTTCCAGCAAGATCTTCTATTTGATGGATTTCTTCTTTAAGGTCAGTTTTTAAATTTACGATGTAATCTCTTCTTCCTGTAATATTCTTCTATAATTGCATATTGCATATTGTATATTGCATATTGCATATTAAACTATGCAATTCTATCTTCGGCTGCTTCTATTGCTCCGAATGATGCCGCCTCTATTGTTTTTTTTTTTTTTTTTTTTTTTTTTTTTTTTTTTTTTTTTTTTTTTTTTGCTCCTCCGGTAGGCAAAGGCCCAAGGCCTACCAATATTCACCGGAGTTGGGAAACAATCGGATTCGGGGTCGCTAATGGCCGACGTAACCCGATACACGGCGTATAAAAGTGTGCAAGTCAAAGAAATTTGGGAAAACAGATAAAGGGAGTGTGTTCCAGACTTTACCAGTAGAGTACATGTAAGATTGAGCATAGCGGTTAAGTCTGGGGTCGGAGAGTTGGACAGAGAAAGGATGAGACTGTGTAGAAAGTCGTGTAGCACGAGTCCTTCTCAATGGAGGAGGTATGCGACGTGAGAGTTCAGAAGAGCAATGTCCGTTGTAATAGCGATAGTATAGAGAGAGTGACGCAACAATTCGACGGGAAAAAAGAGATTGGAGAGAGTTAGTAAGAGCAGGAGAGTTGATAAGACGAAAAGCCCTAGACTCCACCTTTTCAAGATGAGCTGTATGTGTGGACCCACCCCAGGTATGCGAGGCGTACTCCATACAGGGGCGAACAACACCCCTATACAGAGCAAGCAACTGGGGTGGCGTAAAAAAACTATGAAGGCGCCACAGAACACCCAACCTCTTAGAAACTTGTTTAGAGAGAGAAATAATGTGATATTTCCAAGAAAGATCACGAGAAAAAGAAACACCGAGAATATTGAGAACAGATGAAGGTTTGAGTTGAGTGTTTTCGAAGAAGATGTCATAGTTGTGTGGAAGATTGTGTCGAGTAGAAAGATGGAGGAATTGAGTTTTTGAGGCATTGAAAACGACATGTTTTCTCTGCCCCAATTTGAAATGAGAGATAGATCAGAGGTCAGTTGCTCCAAGGCAATCCTTCTTGATTCTAATAACTGCTGTTGAGAGGGACGTCTTTCAAATTGAAAGGAATAATGAAGGGTGGAGACATCGGCATAGGAGTGTATAGGAGACGAAGTAATAGAGAGAAGATCATTGATGAAAATTAGAAAAAGAGTTGGGGAAAGGACAGATCCTTGAGGAACACCACTATTTATAGATTTATAGGAAGAACGGTGGCCGTCTACAACAGCTGCTATAGAACGACCAGAAAGGAAATTAGATAGGTCACAGAGAGAAGGATAGATTCCGAAAGAGGGAAGTTTGGAAATCAAAGCTTTGTGCCAGACTCTATCGAAAGCTTTCGATATGTCTAGCGCCACAGCGAAAGATTCACCGAAACCCCGAAGAGCGGAGGACCAAGAGTCAGAAAGTAGGGAATAGAAGATCACCAGTAGAACGTCCTTTACGAAAGCCATACTGGCGATCAGAGATAAGATTGGAAGAATTGAGATGTTTCCAAATCTTCCTGTTAAGGATAGATTCGAAAACTTTAGAAAGAACGGAGGTTAAAGAAATTGGACGATAGTTAGAGGGTTGAGAAGGGTCCCCCTTCTTCGGTACAGGTTGAATGAGCGCACGTTTCCAACAAGAAGGGAAGATTGAAGTAGAAAGGCAAAGACGAAATAGTTTACCAAGGCAGGGTGCAAGCTCAGAAGCACAAGTTTTGAGAACCGCAGGAGGAATACCATCAGGACCATACGCCTTCTTAGTGTTAAGCTCAGAGAGAGCAGAAATGACATCTTTAGAAGAAATTACAATGTTAGGCATAAATGAGTTGGAGGGGGTTGGAGGAGGAATAGATCCGGATTTAGAGGCAAAAGTTTGGGCGAAGAGTTCAGCTTTAGTAGAAGGTAAAATGGCAGTTGTGCCATCAGAAGAGACTAGAGGAGGGAAAGAGGAAGAAGCAAAGTTAGAGTTGACATTTTTTGCGAAATGCCAGAAAGGGCGAGATGAAGAAGAACCAGAAAGATTATTGCATTTTCTACGGAAAAGAGTTTTTGGTATCTCGAAGAATAGATTTTGCACGATTCTGGGATGAAATATAAGTAGCATGAGTTTCAGGAGTTTGAAGACGACGGTAATCTCTGAAGGCAGTATCCCTGCGGCGGATAGCGCGAGAACAAGCAGAGTTAAACCAAGGTTTGTTAGGTTTAGTAGAAGGGAAAGAATATGGAATGTACGCTTCCATGCCAGAGAGAATCACATCGGTTATACGCTCGGCACACTCCGAGGGACCCCTCCCACGAAAGCAATAATCATTCCATGGGAAATCAGAGAAGTACAACCGCAAGTCTGACCAGTTAGCAGCACCGAAGTGCCACAACGTCTCCTCGCCGAAGGCGGGGGCCGTTCTTGCGGAAGACTTGAAGAGACAGAACAAGATACGGAGATAAGAAGGTGATGGATGAACCCAGAGGAGGAAAGAGTTTAACAGTATAAGGAGAAGGATTAGAGGTTAAGAAAAGATCAAGTATGTTGGGTTCATCACCAAGACGGTCAGGGATACGGGTAGGGAGTTGCACCAACTGCTCAAGGTTGTTCTGGATAGAAAAGTTGAAGGCGAGTTCACCGGCTGGAGATTGAGAACTAGAGGAAAGCCATTGGCGGTGGTGAACATTGAAATCACCTAAAATGATGATTTCAGAGAAAGGAGAAGAAGGATAGAATGTGCTCTATTTTGGAGTTTAAATAGTCGAAGAATTTTTTATAGTCAGTAGAATTAGGAGATAAATAGACAGAACAAATAAATTTAGTAGTAGAATTGCAAGAGAGCTTAAGCCATAAGGTAGAAAATTCATGAGACTCCAAATCAGAGACACGAGAGCAAATAGAACATCGTTGCGCACATATGCGCAACAACCGCCTTTGGCTGAAAATTGAGGATAGAGACAGTAGGAGGTAACAGAATAAGGTTTGCTGTCAGCACACTCAAGCACCTGAGTTTCGGTTAGAATATAGGATGAAAGAAGAGAGATGGTGTTCGACAAAGGGGAAATTAGAAAAAAGACCGCCAATGTTGCAGAAATTAATGAAAAAAGAAGACCGTGCATCGGGGCAAGCCGGACGCCGGGTCATGGCGGCACCATCCCCATCATCGGAGGCCGCCAACTCCCAAGTGATGATGGGGTGAAGGGTGGAGGTTGAGGGGCATTCTTTGGATGCCGCCCCTCTAAGCATCTCCGAGGCAGCTGTTGGTTTCGCCATTTTATTTTGTTTTGTTTTAGGTAGAGTTAACATCCTTTTTTTTATTTTTTTATTTCCAGTATAAAATCTCTATCCACTAAATTGATTATGTATCC
>SEYY01005356.1:5000-24566 GCA_009176605.1 Armadillidium nasatum
CCAATTGAGCATTATTAAACATGTTCCAAACCAACTCCACTGCAGCCTTTTATTCAGTACCCTCACTGCCCTCTCATCTCACCGTTTCCTACATTTCCCCTCAAGCACCAATCTCGATTCAATACTACAGATTTGTTAGCATTGAGAAAAAGCAGATCACTTTAAAGCCTACTGCCCTTTCAGCCCATATTGGTACCATATTTATCAATATCACATTCGAGGATCTACTTTAAATTGCAGAAACTCTTCGTTTGATCCCCGAAAATCAAACATCACATTTAGAAACGCTCCAATCACTTCACAGATCGAACATCATAAAAAGAGGACTTTGGAATGGAACTGGAATCCATAGGAAAAAATATAAGGAGTTTATCCTCTTCCACATCAGCAAGAAAATCAAGTCTCTCACAACAATCTTTCAATACAAAGACGCCCTCCTCTCACCGCCCCAACTCAGAGGAATAATTTCCGAAACAATCAACTTCAAAATACAAATCTAGTCTCCTCTCAGACTCAAGATTACACCCCAATTTTATATTGAACTCAAGAAAATTACCTAGGCCTTTCAACTCAGCAATATTTCCCCAATGATCAACAAATTTTTCAAGTTATTGAACTCCACTCTTATCAAAAGAATACCCTCTCACCAATGTTTAATGATATTAACCAGAGGTGGGCGCGCAAATTTTAAAATTTAGAGCGCAAACTCAAAAGCGCAAATTTTAAAAATTTTGTCCGCAAATGCAAAAGCGCACATTTTTTTAAAAATTTTGTCCGCAAATGCAAAAGCGCACATGTCCGCAAATAAAAAAAAATTTTAAAAAAAAAAAAAAAAAAAAATATAATTGTAAAAGATGAATTATTTTTAAAAAAAATTTGATAAATGCAAATATATAACAAAAAATGAGAAAGAATTTATTATTATTTATTCAGCCATCTATGATCTCTTCCTCCTCGTAGCTCTCCTCTTGCATTCTGAAAAGGGTCAAATTCCCTTTCATGAAAATAAATTTTTCAAAATTACTGGATGCAATGGCTGCCCTCTTTGGTCTTAGAATGTCAGAGCCTTGACTAAACAACTTCTCCACGGCCGCTGAGCTGGGTAATGGGGTATTATACTTCATAAACAAGTCCACCCAGACCTCTTGGTATTCACATGGAAAAATGTTCCTAGTGAGAGGGGTATTGTGGTGAACATCTACTGCTTCCAGCATCTATCCAAGGTTTGCCGCAACTTCTCCTCCAGAGGTGTCTGCTAGATATATGGGGCCTTCAGTTTCTGAAAAATTTAGAAATGGTATCAAGAACTTAAATCTTTTTAAGTTTCATTTGAACATTATGTCAGTGTATTATGAATATATATATATATATATATATATATATATATATATATATATATATATATATATATATATATATATATATATATATATATATATATATATATATATATATATATATATATATATATATATATATATATATATATATATATATATATATATATATATATATATATATATATATATATATATATATATATATATATATATAATATATATATATTATATATATCATCATCATCATCATCATCATCCGTCCAAACCGGTAGGCTGACGCCTGTCGGGTGCTACTCCTCCAAAATCTTCTCCACGCATTTCTGTCCTCAAACATTCGGTTGTCTTCCACCTTTTCCAGTGTCTTTTTCCTTCGTTGTATGGCTTCTTCTACCGCCTCCATCCATCTCTTCCTTGGTCTTCCCACCGGTCTCCTTCCTTCTGATCTCCATTCCAGCATCTCTCTCAGTCTCTCTCCCTCCCCCATTTTCTTCACGTGACCAAACCATCTCATTGGTTTCTTTCTATGCATTCAAAAATTGATTCACCCCAAGTTTCTCTCTCACCAGTTCACTCCTCATTCTATCTCTCAGTGATATATATATAATATTATATATATATATATATATATATATATATATATATATATATATATATATATATATATATATATATATATATATATATATATATATATATATATATATAGGTTAAGAGATGCTTAAAGTTTGTTCTAAATTATAAAAATAGCTCACCTTAAATGGGTCCATTTCAGATTCATTCCCATCACCTTCAGTGCCTTGATGTGAAGGAGTAAAATTCGATGCAATATTACACTTTATTTCCTCCAATATCCTCGTCTTGACAGCTGGATACTTCCCCTCATTTAACATATGTGCCACTCCGAGTTTCCAAGTGAGGGTGCAGAGCTGTTGCCATAAGTAAATCACAATCATCAAAAATCCTGCTGAACCTCGGTTCAAATCCCTTTTCTTTCCCTTTGTTTGGCTTTGGCTGCTTTAGTAAGTAGTTGACTAAGCTTTTGGCATAGTTATGTTTTTTCACCTCTCGTTGCAATTCCACGAGATTGTCCTTGAGGAGGAAGAGGTTAGCCAATAGAACCCCCGCGTACGCATTATTCTCATCCTGCAACATATCTATCCTAACAGCAATAGGCGTCATTATTTCGATGTACTCGGCAATTACCTTTTGTCAGTTTTATTAAATAAATATTGGAAGACAAGGCTTTTGTTCCATACAAATAAACCAATAAACAAAATATTCAATAAACCCACATATATATATATATATATATATATATATATATATATATATATATATATATATATATATATATATATATATATATATATATATATATATATATATATATATATATATATATATATATATATATATATATATATATATATATATATATATATATATTATATATATATATATATATATATATATATATATATATATATATATATATTATATATATATATATATATATATATATATATATATATATATATATATATATATATATATATATATATATATATATATATATATATATATATATATATATATATATATATATATATATATATATATATATATATAACAATATCTTTTACTATCGAGGACAATTTGATATTTCTTAAATATCGATATTTTTTTTATATATCGGCATTTCTAGTTTAAGTATTAACTTTTAATTAGCAGAAAGAGTAATAAAATTTGGCTGATTAAATAAGAAACTGAAATATAAGCCCAAAATTGTTTTTTATTAAGAAAAATGATGAAGCGCAAATTGGTAAGCAGCTAATTTCAAAAAACTTCCGCAAAAGCGCAAAATATTTTTTAAAGCGCAAATTTGCGCTTTTGCGCTCTTAAAAAAGTTGTTAAGCGCAAAATGCAAAAGCGCACATTTTCGAAATTTAGCGCAAAACGCAAAAGCGCCAAAAAAAATTTTAAAGCGCAAATTGCGCTTTTGCGCTTCATTTTGCGCTTATGCCCACCTCTGATATTAACCAATAAAATTTTCTAATTTAGAGGTTGAGCAACAGCACTCAACTCAACCTCCCACTTTTTTAATGGGTGCGAATACAAACATAAATAAATTAGTTAATAAAAATGCATGAAATAAATTTAATCATTTATTTACCAATGATGCAGATAGTAGAAATTTAAATAGCAATTATTTTAAGCAAGATTCGCATTTGAATTTAAATTTTTGCTTAATATTGATAACAATTATGACACTGATATTTCACCTCAAAATGATCTCACATAAGTTCCCACACACTCTATATCTCTTCAAGTGCCACAACAAATGCATCCACAAACCTTACAAGCTCAGGTTCAACTTTCCCCTCATTGACATCAGAAGGTTACAGTAACTTCTCACATTCCATCATATTTACAACAGTCTCACCACCAAGAACAGCAGCAACAGCATCAAAAACAGCATCAACAACATCATCACCAACAACAACATCACCACATCATCAGCAGCAACAACAAAATCAACAGTCCCATCAACCCTCTCAGCAAAACATCCACCATCACCCTCATCAATCCTCATAAATACATCTATGGTTACACAGGAAACTCCTGAAACTAACATTACTCCATTTTCATTTAACACTATCTCTTCACATTTATCACTCACTCACTCCCTACCTTCACCTTCATCTCAAGACAAAGCGGGTCCGACTTATTTCATCAAAGCGAAAATTACTTTCAACAATCACAACTTACCTCACGAATCATTTGTACTCGACACAGGTTCTAATGGTTCTTTATGAAAATTCACTGTCTTTCACAATCTCCAACATAAACTCAATACTCCCATATCACTAGGTAAATGTAATATGCAACTTAAATCTACCACTGGTTCAACTTTTCCCCATCTTGGTACAATCACATTAGATATACACCTTGCAACATCTGTATTTCCGGTAACATTTATGGTCGTACATGATTCACTCTGCTCTTTTCACTCAGACTTCCTCCTCGGTACAAATCTTTTCAGTAAAGCATCCATCTCTCTAGGTCTTAATTTTTTTTTACTTTTTTCGAAATTGATAAGAACCCAACATTTCATCCTTAACCATCTCAATCAACCCCTTCATATTCATCTCAAAAACAACTATCAACACTCACACCTCCACAGCTCCCAACACACCATAATTACTCAAATTCTTTCACACTAAACACACCTTCGGTTGTCACTCCTACTGCTCACCCACATTCACTCTCTCACGCAAATATACTTACTCCACCTCTATTCTCAAATGATATTTCAATTTTCCATAATCTTCTTTTAGACTTTGACGTACAATATACTACTTCAACTATTGATATTTATCCTTCTTCCAAAACAACTCTTTCTCTCAATGCCTTATTTCCTGCACATACTCCTCCTTCTTATAATTTAGTGTTGGCAACTAAAAGAACTCACATAAATAACTATCTTTACTCTGTTTGGAAACACTTTGAGCACGTGAACAAAAGGCCACATTTCAATCGACATTATAAATTTAAGTGCTTCTCCACAAACTCTACAAAAAACTCTCTCGTCTCCACTGCTAATCTCATAATACTTTTAGAAGAGCCTATGCCTACTTCTCACGCTTATCTTGCTACCTCTGCCAAAGGTCTTAATACATGTCAACTCTTATCCACTTATAAAGATATTATAAAAGAATACTTCACAAGAATATAATCTTTTACATGACCCTATTCTCTTTGATCGTTTATTACAACTTCTTCTTTCATATAGTGATGTCATCGCTCTCGAAGATGATGAGGTCCCCATTTGTCCTTTACAAAAATTCTTCCATTCAATTCAAATCAGACACTTTTAAAGTACTATATATCCCACAATTCTGCCTTCCTTACAAATATCTAACACACATAGACGAGTGGGTCACCACCTCTCTTCAAAAAGGGTATATAAGACCAATCTCCTCTCCACACAGTTCACCTCTCTTAGTCATTCCCAAAAAGAATTCCACACGCCCCAGAATTGTGGCAGATTATAGACATATCAACTCTCACACAGTCTTTAGATCGCTATCCCCTACCATGTATCACAGATCTTCCTCAATACATTAGGAAAGAGCTCCCTCTTTACCTCAGTAGATCTCCTTGATGCTTATCACGCCCTCGAAATTGAGAAAGGCACACAACCCTATCTAGCATTCAGAATTTTGGTCTCTCAAATGTCCCTCTCGTTTTTGCACGAACAATGGAGCTCGCCCTTTCTCCACCTCTTGGGAACTGCTTTCAGAGTTTTCCTTGATGACGTTTTAATAGTTGGTCACACTATACAATCTCACTTCGAAAACATCACAAAAGTATTTGAAGCTTTTCGGAGAAACAATCTCTGCATCAAACTCTCCAAATGTCATTTTCTTAGAACAAGTGTCCTTTTTCTAGGCTTTCGCATTTCAAACAAAGGGTATCAGCCCCGACCCAGCTAAATTACAAATACTACAATCTTTTAACCCTCCTACAAACAATACCGAAACTCTCTCACTCATGGGCCTTCTAAACTATTTTAACCACTCAATCAAAGATTTCGCTATTATTGCTAAACCAATCACCTCACTACTACGTAAGAATGCACAATTTGTGTTGAACCCTGAACAACTATTAGCCTTTAGCACCCTGAAAAAGGCTTTACTTCTACACCCAGAACTAGTTTTCCCAAATTACGATAAACCTTTTTTCGTCAACACTGACGCTTCTCAGAACGGACAAGGTGCCGTCCATTATTAACTCAATGACACCTGGAAAGAAATTTCCCTCTCTTTTGTTAGTCGTTTCCTCTCTAAAGCGGAAACTATCTACACACTAGAACACTAGGAATAACCTTTGATCTATCTAAATTCCGTCACACTATTCTAGGGTATCGATTCTCCATCATAACTGACAATCAATCTCGAAATCACTTATTTCGCCACAAACAACTCGCAGGTAAACTAGAACGCTGAAACCTAATCATCCAAAGTTTCAATCCACAAATAGAACTCAAATACAATATTTGACTAAGTCGCAAACCACCTCTACTTCCCACTTCTCCACAACTTTCCCATCACCTCGCTATCCACGTCACACCTCCTCGTCAATCTTTTCTCCTCATACGGGAAAATACTGCTACACAACAAGCAACCTGCTTTCGCTTAGGACCTCTTTACAAACGCATCAAACTTTCTCAATCCTCATCAACTCCACCATCTTTCCATCATCCCCCACATACGATTATACAAGAAGTTTTATTCTATAAAACTCCAACTGGTCGTCATTTATTCGAAGTACCTGACTCTATGATACTTTCCGTCATCGATTACAATCATTTCACTTTAGCTGAAGGACATTGTGGTCACGAGAGAACCAGACATAGATCACATAAAAGATACAGCTTCTCTAGACTACACACCGTCATTAAACAATTCTGCACCAACTTCGATTCCTGCAACAGAATAAAAGGAACCATACCTAAACTCGCCCAAATCAAAGAATGCCCATTAACTCTAGAACCCTTCTCAAAAGTTAGCTGTGATATCTTAGGACCTCTCCCACTTTACCACATTATACAATCTAAATACAATCTCATTTCTAAAGACCAACTTACAAGGTACGTAGAATTAGTTCCGCTTAAACAACACATTTCTAAATGCATTGCTATAGGTCTCCTCGAACGAGTAGTTATTGGACATAGCGCATTTAAAATCCTGTTGTCAGTCTTAGCTCCAGAATTCATGTCTCAATTCATTAAAGATCTGTGTTCTCAGTGGAGAATAAAAGGAATTAAAATTAGTCAGACATCCACAAAGCAACGCCCTGGTAGAGCGCGAAAATTTGAAGGTAGCTAATTTCCTTCAATATTTTGTTAACACTAACGACAACGTTTGGAACAAATATTTGCCCTTCTATCAAATTTCTATAAACACCACCTTCAACTCTCCCATTGATACAAACTCGCATATATTTTTACACCATCATAATAAAAGACTGCCTTGCCGTTTACTAAATTACAAATCACCTTTCACCAACACAGACTCCACTACCCCTCCTACCACCAACGATTACATTGATGAATTAGCTGAAAGAGTAACTGCCATCAGAGATATAGCTTCGTCAACACCTATTAGATTCCAACTCAAAAACAAATAGCTGCACAACACGAACAAGCTCTAGTAAAAGACATATACATTGGTAACTATCTTTATATTCAAGAAACTAAAAAATCCCATGAGTCTCCAAAATTATTTCCAAAATAGACAGGCTCATTTCTCGTCAAATGTGACATTCTTTCAACAAATTCTTACTCCAGTGCTTAGACACATCCAAAGAATTTATCGTGCACACAGACAACGTCAAAATCGCTCAAGCCCCTCCTCCCACTATACTTCCACAACCATCTGCTCCAAATCAACCCCAAACTAAAAATCAAACCTCTTCACGAATCAATCCTCCTGAAAGCGCTATCCTACTCGCACACACCTTCTCTCTTCGCCCTCTCCACATACATCACCTACTCAACCAGCACTACATCAATCCTATCAGTCCACCATACCCACTTCACCTACTCTCACTCCACATTCTAAAACTCTCCCTCGAACAATACTTTTTCCACCCACTCTGTCCTCAACCAACATCTCATTCTCATTTACCCATCCCTTCACCTACCTTAGATATATTCCCTTCACCACCACGCCTTTTGTCACCACCACCTAAAACAACTACATCCCATTCTACCCTTCCTCTCCCAGAATATAGCACCTGAAGTTACCTCCTCCATCCGACCAAGATATATCTCCACCCGCACCACCTGATTACAGACACCTTGATCCCAGTTACAAACCACCAATCACTTACCAACACATTCCTCAATCTTTTCCCATGACCTTACGCAGTCAGATGAAACAGCACCAACTTCAACACCCAACACAAGGCCCACAGAGAAGCCCACTTCCTCCTTCCACTGCATCCTCCCAACAATCACAAACACTCTTCCTAAACAATCACATTGGGTAACAAAACTTGGGTTTTACCTCCTAAACAAAATATGCCTCGAGGTACTGGTGAACCCCCATTCCCTCCACCCAGACCCCCTGCCAGACCTCCACCTCCATCTTCTGCACCACCTCCTCCTTTACCACCAAAAACTCAATCACTCTCACCCCACCACCCCCTCCTTCCACTTCTCACCAAACAAATTTCCTCATGGGGGGGAACACTTCATATACCAATATGAAGAACAAACATAAATAAATATCATCCAAATAAGCACAAAAGTTTATTTACGTTACCATATTTCCCAATCAATAATTATAAATGATCTCAATTTTTAAATCTACCCCAAGGGACTACAATTAATCCCATAAACATTTATTGGAACTAACAACTAGATTAACTTAATAGAACATTGCAAAACCACCATTTATGGCATCGAGAACTTTCCACAATTTCGGAAATATCCTTAACCACTACTATTTCCATTTTATTTCTTTTCATATATACTTTAAAGACAAAACTTTCGACTAATTTAGAAACTCAAAACAGGAGTTTACCCATAATACACTACCATAACCCGAACTACTTATTTCAACCCTCAATCCATAACTGGAACTTCCTCCTATTCCAGAAACTACCTAGGCAAAGCGCAAACATATAATATTCATATTTTTTTTCTCACAACCCCCTGGATCTCTATTAAGCTTTATTAATAGTAGTATCTTAAATTACTAATTTTAAGACATAAAATAAAATGATCATATTTTATTTACCTTCAAACATAAGATTCAATAAAATTTCATTTCATGATATCCTCTTTTCTGTCTGAATCTTAAAAAGTCAAATCTACTCTTTGTTTTAAATACAATCCTTCTTATCTAAAAACTGATTATTTCTTAAAAAAGAGATAAAAAAATTTCGATTGTACAGAAAGTAGATAAAATTGCAGTTGTTCGAGCAACGTATTACTTAATGTGAAGGGTAAATATATCTCTGATTTTTACTTTTTGTGTTTAATAGCATTTCATAATCAGACTATTATTTGCATTAGATTTACTACCTATTTTAACATTGGATATGGTATTTAAAATATACTAAATTCTAGAGGAAGGAAACATTTTTATTACAATTTAAAATATTTGGTTTAAATACTTCATTGAGAATAAGATGAAAGTTTTAAAGAAAATTTTGTCAAACGATTACCATTATTTTCATTTTTTCTACCATTATTTTTATTGTCATTATTATTATTATTATTATTATTATTATTATTATTATTATTATTATTATTATTATTATTATTATTATTATTATTATTATTATTTATTATTATTATTATTATTATTATTATTATTATTATTATTATTATTATTATTATTATTATTATTATTATTATTATTATTATTATTATTATTATTATTATTATTATTTATTATTTTTTATTATTTTTATTATTATTATTATTATTAACATAAACCTTTCGTCTGCGATTTTTGTATCTCTCTCTCTCTCTGATTTTTATCAAATATTAGGATGTTAATTTTATTATGTTATTGTCATTATTTTCATTTTGGTACTAGATTGGCTTTAGCCTTATCACATTCATTTATTGATCTATATTTTTTGGTAATCAAACTCTCAAAAAGAAACTTGATAAAATTATAATTATTAGTTAAATTTTTGGAAATTCCTTTTATAATTAATTTTGATCGATTCATTTTTCATAATTTTTTTTGGGTGATGGATTATTTTTAGTCCTACCATAACTGATTTGCCATTTACATCTGAGTATCAAACGAATCATTTGAAAAGGATATTTATATATTTGTATATTATATATATATATATATATATATATATATATATATATATATATATATATATATATATATATATATATATATATATATATATATATATATATATATATATATATATATATATATATATATATATATATATATATATATATATATATATATATATATATATATATATATATATATATATATATATATATATATATATATATATATATATATATATATATATATATATATATATATATATATATATATATATATATATATATATATATATATATATAGTATATATATATATATATATATATATATATATGCATAAATATTTGACCATATTTGTAGGGTCCTTTAAAGTCCTATCCAATTCTATTTTTATTGCATGCAAGCATTTAAATAATTTCAATTTGTGTTTCTACTTCTATTTTACTATCATTTTCAATTATTTTTAGATAATTATTTTGAGTCATATCTGTTTTTTAATTATTGAATGTTTTTATTAAATTTTTTATTTGGTATTCCTATATTTATTATTATTATAATCCTTAATTTCCTTTGTGTTTCCCATATAATTAATTCTGTTCATAATGTTTGGTTCCTATCGTAGAGTTGTATTAAACTTAGAAAGAAGAAAAAAGTTTATTTTACCAAAAAAAAAGTTGTAAAATATATGAATATATATATATATATATATATATATATATATATATATATATATATATATATATATATATATATATATATATATATATATATATATATATATATATATATATATATATATATATATATATATATATATATATATATATATATATATATATATATAACAGGAATATTTGGAAAAGTCTCATTTCTTCTCCTCTCTTATCACTAGTATGACTTTCGAAAGAAACTCTCTACTGGTGATTTCCTTTCCCTTCTCTCTGAATCTTGGTCTTCCACTCTTCGGCATTTCGGTGAATTCTTTGTTGTCGAGCTTGACATATCGAAAGCTTTCGATAGAAAATGCCACAAAGCTTTGATTTCTAAACTTCCCTTTTACGGTATCTATCCTTCTCTCTGTGATCTTCTAATTTCCTTTCTGGCTGTTCTAAAGTAGCTGTTGCAGAAGGCACCAATCTTCCTTTAAATTAATTAATAGTAGTGTTCTACAGGGTTCTGTCATTTCCCAATACTATTTCTGCTTTTTATTGATAACTTTCTCTCTCTATACCTCATCTCCTATCCACTTCTATGCTGATGAATCCTCCCTTCATTACTCCTTGCAGTTTGAAAGATGTCCCTCCCAATAGCAGTTGACAGACTTGAGAAGGGTAGCCTTGGAGAAATTATCCTTATGTTTCACGTATTTCAAATTTTGGCAGAGAAAACATGTTCGTTTTCTATGCCTCAAAAAACTCAGTTTCTCCATCTCTCCAATCGATACAATTTCCATTCAACTATTATGTCTTCCTTGAAAGCACACAAATCAAACCTTCATCTGTTCTTAATATTCTCGGCGCATCTTTTTCTCGTTAATTTTTCTTGGAAAGATTACGTTACTTCTCTTTCTAATCAAGCTTGTAAGAGAGTGGGTGTTTTGAGGCGCCTTTAATATTACTTCACGCTTCCCCAGTTGCTTTCATTCTATTGTGGTGTTGTTCACCCCTATATGAACTACGCTTCACACATCTGGGATGGTTCCACTCATACAGCTCGCCTTGAGAAGATTGAATCTAGGGCTTTTCATCTCATCAATTTCTTGCTGTTATTAACTCTCTCTAGCCTCTTTCTGCCCGTCAAATTATTGCGTCACTCCCTCTTTACTATAGCTATTACAACGGACACTGCTCTTCTGAACCCTCCATTAAGAAGAGTTCATGTGACATGCCTTTCTACACAGTCTCATCCTTTCTCTGTCCAACTCTCCGACCCCAGACTTAATCTCTATGCTCAATCTTACAAATGCTTTACTAGTAAAGTCTGGAACACACTCTCTTTACTCGTTTTCTCATCTTTCTTTGACTAGCACACTTTCAAACGTTGTGTATCTGGACATGTTGACATACTTCGACCAAGATAGGATTTTTCCCAACTCCTGTGGAATTTGGAAGGTCTCCGTCTTTTGCCAATCGTAGGATATATATATATATATATATATATATATATATATATATATATATATATATATATATATATATATATATATATATATATATATATATATGTCTACTCTGGTCGCTAGTGGCCGAAGTGACGGATACACGGCGTTTGAAAGTGTGCAAGTCAAAGGAAGTTTGGAAAACAGATAAAGGGAGTGTGTTCCAGGCTTTACCAATAGAGTACATGTAAGATTGAGCATAGCGGTTAAGTCTGGCTTTAGAGAGTTGGACAGAGAAATGATGAGAATGTATTGAAAGTCGTGTCGCACGAGCCCTTCTCAATAGAAGAGGTATGCAAAGGGAGGAGTTTAGGAGAGCAATATTAGTTATAATAGCGATAGTATAAAGTGAGTAACTCAACAATTCGAAGGGGAGAAAGAGATTGGAGAGAATTAATAAGACGAAAATCACTAGACTCTATTTTTTTTTTTACAGAAACTCCGCCACTCACGGGCAGAGCCCTTTTCATGGAGGGGGGCACAGACAGAGGAAGAAAACTCATTCTAACACACCTAACGCACATTCCTCTGGTGGGAACAGAATGAAGCCTTGAAGAGTGGAAGATTAAATGCAGAAGGAAAAATAGACGATGGTAAAGAGTTCCACAGAACAGAGGTGGCTATAAAGAATGAAGCACCACAAATGAAACACAAATGAAATTATGGATTATAATAATAATAAATATAGGAATACCAAATAAAAAATTAAATAAAAACATTCAATAATTAATAAAACAGATATGAATCATAATAATCGTAAAAAAATAATTGAAAATGATAGTAAAATAACAGTAAAAACACAAATTGAAATTATTTAAATGCTTTCATGCAATAAAAAAAGAATTGGATAGGACTTTAAAGGACCCGACAAATAAGGTCAAATATATATATATATATATATATATATATATATATATATATATATATATATATATATATATATATATATATATATATATATATATATATATATATATATATATATATATATATATATATATATAATATATACAAATATATAAATATCCTTTTTCAATGATTCGTTTGATACTCAGATGTAAATGGCAAATCAGTTATGGTAGGACTAAAAATAATATATCACCAAAAAAAATTATGAAAAATGAATCGATCAAAATTAATTATAAAATGAATTTCCAAAAATTAAAATAATGAATAATAATTTTATCAAGTTTCTTTTTGAGAGTTTGATTACCAAAAAATATAGATCAATAAATGAATGTGATAAGGCTAAAGCCAATCTAGTACCAAAATGAAAATAATGACAATAACATAATAAAATTAACATCCTAATATTTGATAAAAATCAGAGAGAGAGAGAGAGAGAGAGAGAGAGAGAGAGAGAGAGAGAGAGAGAGAGAGAGAGAGAGAGAGAGAGAGAGAGAGAGAGAGAGAGAGAGAGAGAGAGAGAGAGAGAGAGAGAGAGAGAGAGAGAGAGAGAGAGAGAGAGAGAGAGAGAGAGAGAGAGAGAGAGAGAGAGAGAGAGAGAGAGCATACAAAAATCGCAGACGAAAGGTTTATGTTAATAATAAAAATAATAAAAATAATAAAAATAATAATAATAATAATAATAATAATAATAATAATAATAATAATAATAATAATAATAATAATAATAATAATAATAATAATAATAATAATAATAATAATAATAATAATAATAATAATAATAATAATAATAATAATAATAATAATAATAATAATAATAATAATAATAATAATAATAATAATAATAATAATAATAATAATAATAATAATAATAATAATAATAATAATAATAATAATGACAATAAAAAAATAACTGTAGAAAAAATGAAAATAATGGTAATCGTTTGACAAATTTTTTATAAAACTTTCATCTTATTCTCAATGAAGTATTCAAACCAAATATTTTAAATTGTAATAAGAATGTTTCCTTTCTCTAGAATTTAGTATATTTGAAATACCATATCCAATAATTAAAATAGGTAGTAATTCTAATGCATATAATAGTCTGATTATGAAATGCTATTAAACACAAAAAGTAAAAATCAGAGATATATTTACCTTTCACATTAATTCCTACGCTGCTCGAACAACTGTAATTTTATCTACTTTTTGTACAATCGAAAATTCTTATCTCTTTTTTAAGAAATAATCAGTTTTTAGATAAGAAGGATTGTATTTAAAACAAACAGTAGATTTGACTTTGTAAGATTCAGACAGAAAAGGAGATTGCATGAAATGAAATTTTATTGAATCTTATGTTTGAAGGTAAATAAAATATGATCATTTTATTTTATGTCTTAAAATTAGTAATTTAAGATACTACTATTAATAAAGCTTAATAGAGATCCAGGGGGTTGCAAAAAAAAATATGAATGTTATATGTTTGGCTTTGCTTAGGTAGTTTCTGGAATAGGAGGAAGTTCCAGTTATGGATTGAGGGTTGAAATATGTTATGGTTATGGTAGTGTATTATGGGTAAACTCTTGTTTTGAGTTTCTAAATTAGTAGAAAGTTTTGTCTTTAAAGTATATATGAAAAGAAATAAAATGGAAATCGTAGTAGTTAAGGATATTTCCAAAATTGTGGAAAGTTCTCGATGCCATAAATGGTGGTTTTGCAATGTTATAAGTTGTTTGTTTAATAAATGTTTATAAGTTTAATTGTAGTCCCTTTTCGGTAAATTTAAAAATTGAGATCATTTATAATTGTTGATTGGGCAATATAGTAACGTAAATAACTGTTTGTGCTTATTTGGATGATATTTATTAATGTTTGTTCTTCATATTAGTATATGAAGTGTTCCCCCCCATGAGGAAATTTGTTTGTTGAGAAGTGGAAGGAGGGGATGGTGAGGATGAGAGGGATTGAGTTTTTGGTGGAAAAGGAAGAGGTGGTGGTCTGGCAGGGGGTCTGATTGGAAGGAATGAGGGTTCACCAGTGCCTCCAGGAATATTTTGTTTAGGAGATAAAACCCAAGTTTTGTTACCCAATGTAATTGTTTCGGAAGTTGTTTGTGATTTTACGGAGGATGTAGTGGAAGGAGGAAGTGGGCTTCTCTGTTGGTCTTGCGTTTGGTGTTGAAGTTGGTGCTGCTTCATCTGACTGAGTAAGGTAAAGGGAAAAGGTTGATGAATGTGTAGGTAAATGATTAGTGGTCTGTAACTGGGATCAACGTGTCTGTAATCAGATGCTGCAGGTGGAGATATATCTTGGTAGTATGGATTAGTAACTTCAATTGCTATATTCCGGAGAGGAAGAGTAGAGTGGGATGTAGCTGTTCTAGATGATGGTGACAAAAGGCGTGGTGGTGAAGGGAATATATCTAAGGTAGGTGAAGGGATGGGTAAATGAGAATGAGATGTTGATTGAGACAGAGTGAGTGGAAAAAGTATTGTTCAAGGGAGAGTTTTAGAATGTGGAGTGAGAGTAGGTGAAGTGGGTATGGTGGAATGATCGGATTGATGTAGTGTTGGTTGAGTAGGTGATGTGTGTGGAAAGAGCGGATAAAGAAGGTGTGTGCGAGTTGGATAGCACTTTTTGGAGGATTGATTCGTGTAGAGGTGTGAGGTTTGGGTTGAGGTTGATTTGGAGCAGATGGTTGTGGAAGCATAGTGGGAGGAGGATTGGGAGCTATTTTGAAGTTGTCTGTGTGCACGATAAATTCTTTGAAGGTGTCTAAGCATTGGAGTAAGAGTTTGTTGAAAGGAATGTGACATTTGAGGAGGAATGAGCCTGTCTATTTTGGAAATAATTTTGGAGACTCATGGGATTTCTTAATGTCTTGAATATAAAGATAGTTACTAATGTATATGTCTTTTACCAGGGCTTGTTCGTGTTGTGCAGGTATTTATTTTTGTGCTGGAGTCTAATAGGTGCTGAGAAGCTATATCTCTGATGGCAGTTACTCTTTCAGCTAATTCATCAATGTAATCGTTGGTGGTAGGAGGGGTAGTGGAGTCTGTGTTGGTGAAAGGTGATTTGTAATTTGGTAAACACCAAGGTAGTCTTTTATTATCATTGTGCCAATGAGAGACTTGAAGGTGGTGTTTATAGAAATTTGGGCGAAGGGTAAATATTTGCTCCAATCGTTGTGGTTAGTGTTAACAAAATATCGAAGGAAGTCAGCTACCTTCAAATTTTCGCGCTCTACCAGGGCGTTGCTTTGTTGATGTCTGACTAATGTTAATTGCTTTTATTCACCATTGAGAACACATATCTTTAAAGAATTGAGACCTGAATTCTGGAGCTAGGTCTGACAACAGGATTTCAAGTGTGCTATGTCATAAATAATTACTCGTTCGAAGGGAGCTTGCGCAATGTATTTAGAAATGTGTTGTTTAAGCGGAACTAATTCTACGTATCTGGTAAGTTGGTCTTTAAAAATGAGAATGTATTTAGACTGTGTAATGTGGCAAAGTGGGAGAGGTCCTAAGATCTCACAGTGAACTTTTGAGAACGGTTCTAGAGTTAATAAGCATTTTTTGATGTGGGCGAGTTTAGGTATGATTCCATTATTCTGTTGCAGGAATCGCAGTTGGCGGAGAATTGTTTAATGAGGGTGTGTAGTCTAGGTAAGGTGTATGGTTTTTGTAATCTATGTCTGGTTCTCTCGTGACCACAATGTCCTTCAGCTAAAGAAGAATGATTGTAATCGATGACTGAAAGTATCATAGAGTCAGGTATTTCAAGTAAATGACGACCAGTGGGAGTTTTATAGAATAAAACTTCTTGTATAATCGTATGTGGGGGATGAGGGAAAGATGTTGGAGTTGATGAAGATTAAGAAAGTTTGATTCGCTTGTAAAGATGTCCTAAGCGAGAGCAGGTTGCTTACTGTGTAGCAGTATTTTCCCGTGTGAGCAGGAAAGATTGACGTTTAAGATGTGAGGTGGGTAGCGAGGTGATGGGAAAGTTATAAAGAAGTGGGAGATTGAGGTGGGTTGCGACTTAGATAGTAAAATGTTGTATTTGAGTTCTATTTGTGGATTAAAACTTTGGATGATTAGGTTTCAGCGTTCTAGTTTACCTGGGAGTTGTTTGTGGTGAAATGAGTGTTTTCGAGGTTGATTGTCAGTTATGAGGGTGAATGGATACCCTAGAATAGTTTGACGGAATTTAGATAGATCAAAGATTATTCCTAGTGTTCTAGTGTGCAGTTAGTTTCCACTTTAGAGAAGAAACGACTAACAAAAGAGAGGGAAATTTCTTTCCCGGTGTCATGGAGTTAATAATGGACGGCACCTAGTCCGTTATGAAAAGCGTCAGTGTTGACGAAAAAAGGATTATCGTTATTAGGGAAAACTAGTTGTGGGTGTAAAAGTAAAGCCTTTTTAAAGGTGCTGAAGGCTAATTGTTGTTCAGGGTTTCACACAAATTGCGAATTCTTACGTAGTAGTTAAGTGATTGGTTTAGCAATAGTAGCGAAATCTTTGATTGAGTGGTTAAAATAGTTTAGAAGGCCATGAGTGAACGAATTTTCACATGGTTTGTAGGAGGGTTAAAAGATTGAAGTATTTGCAATTTAGCTGGGTCGGGGCTGATACCTTTTTTTTGAAATGCCAAAGCCTAGAAAAAGAAAATTTGTTATAAGAAAATAAAATTTAGAGAGTTTGATGCAGAGATTGTTTCTCCGAAAAGCTTCAAATACTTTTGTGATGTTTTCAAATGGAGATTGTATAGTGTGAAAGCAGTTCCCAAGAAGTGAGAAAGGGTGAGCTCCATTGTTCGTGCAAAGACGAGAGGGACATTTGAGAGACAAAAATTTAGTCTAGTGGGGCAGTACTAACCTCTTAGAGTTCTGAATGCAAGATAGGGTTAGAGGCTATATTGGCTCCACTACAAGGATCCTTGGCACACATATTTATGAGCACCAAGGCATTTAATTTCGCACCACTCTTCCCTGGTCCTCTCCATTTTTCTCAAATATACGTAACCATTCTCTCTCCTACAACTTTTTTCCTCTTCTTAAGCATTTCACAATTCTTAACTCTCACTCTGAGTTTTCTTCTCTTCTCATCTTAGAATCATTATATATTCAAAAACTTAAACCTGAACTCAATACCAATGCTGCAACAACCACCCTTCACATTTTACCTACTTAGTTTACCTCAATCTGTCTAGTCTTTCATTTATTTTGAAGTCTATATATTTAAATCCTCTTTCTCTATTCTTTAGTTCGTCTCCTTATGACGTTCTTTACCACAGACCGAGTTTTCCCCTCCCTCAGCTATATATATATATATATATATATATATATATATATATATATATATATATATATATATATATATATATATATATATATATATATATATATATATATATATATATATATATATATATATATATATATATATATATATATAGTATATATATATATATATATATATATATATATATATATATATATATATATATATATATATATATATATATATATATTATATACGGGGAGGGACGTAGCGCCGTCCGAAGCGATGCAAGTACCCCCCATTGGGCATAACCCACGGAGTGATAGGATGGGCTAGACAATTCCGTTTCACTCTGTTGCCCTTTGGTTCGTTCCTTTTCGCGTTTCATCTTCTCAGAGGGTCTCTAGTTTACCCTTGACTCACATTGGAGTGCCTATGCTCCAACCCTCCTCCTTCTTCACATGTGTCCTACAATATTTACAAACGCTTATACTTACATTACCTATTAAATTAATCAAAAATGGAAAAACTTAAATCTGCCTCGGAGAATCCAAGAGGGGCGGATTCCAAATATAGACCCTCATCTACTCCTTCCCCCATCACCACTTAGGAGTTGGTGGCCTCCTGTGATGGGGTTGGCGCCACCAAGTCCTCTTTGTCGGCTTGCCCTGGTGCACGGTTTTCGTTTTTCATTAATTTCTGCAACATTCGCGGTCATTTTTTCTAATCTCCACTTTGTCGAGCACCACCTCTCTTCTTCTAGACCTCATCTCCTGTTCTTAACTGAAACTCAAGTGTCTGAGTGCTCTGACAGCAAACCCTACTCTGTTTCCCAATACTGTCTCTATCCTCAATTTTCAGCCAAAGGCGGATGTTGCGCATATGTGCGCAACGATGTTGTTTGTTCTCGTGTCTCTAATTTGGAGTCTTCTGAATTCTCAACTTTATGGCTCAAACTTTCTTGCAACTCTACAACTAAATTCATTTGTTCTGTCTACTTATCTCCTAACTCTACAGACTATCCAAAATTC
>SEYY01005357.1:0-7500 GCA_009176605.1 Armadillidium nasatum
TATTGCTATTGCTGTCACATCCCTATCCTTAAGCCCTTCATAATACTGGTCGTCGCCCATAACCCATTCCCTTTCCTCTTCATTAGAATCTTTATCAATTTTATCTAATACAAGTTTTAACATAGCTTCAAAATTAATTATGCCCGAAGTTGTTTTATTTAGTGTTAATCCTTTAGCTTTTAAAATATGACTAACATCCCCGTTAGATTTTATTACCCTCACAGCATAAGATTTAGGACCTGTACACACGAAACTATCGCCTGTGGATCCTGCTTCAAACTCATCAGTTAAATCGCCTAGAAATCGGCCTGTCTCCGGTACATGTTCGCCTTCCTTTGCCACAAAGACGCAGCTGTCCGTGTCGCAATAGAGTACTCTATGACCAACAGCTTCCAGAAGTCTGTAAAGTTTTACCCTGGCATGAGCAGTAGTGAATGAAGCAACGGCGAGATTTGTAGCTTTAGATGAATTATCCGCATACGCTGTGTTGCGTACAGTGACAATATGTTTTGTGCCAGCTACTTCAATATTCCTTACTTCAAGTTCAGCCTGCTTGAATAACTCCCAAACTTCAGCATCAGTATGGCAGATGATATCTTCTATGTTTGGGGATCCGTTCTGCCATTTTACCCCAAAGGGAATTGAGACAGAGTTTAGCGATGTATCGGAGTCCTGGATTGTTTTTAATTTGGTCTTTATCCAGTCTGACACCTTCCTTTTCGAAAAACGCTTCAATGAACCTATCAAATTCAGGATCATCAATGTCGGTAATACCTGCAGGAAAACCTGAAGCTTCAGTTTTCCATTTCAGGAACGTCTGGACATATTTAATGAACAGAGTGAGCAGAGGTGTGAAGACCCAAACCTCATAGATTTGAAGAATCTTGTATCCTTTCTCCACAGCCAATTCTAATTCTGGAGTAGTGTAGACACCGAGAATTTCACGCTGCCTCTCGGTATGAGTACATACTCCATCCTGACATTCTTTAGCGCATGTTCTACATAATGTGAACACGAGCTTGCCGTCATACCTGCCTGGTAAAACAGGAATGTACAAATCTTGAGGAGGAAGGACACGTACGTAGGAAACACCAAAATATTTAGTATTCATATCCTTTATGTACTCGTCAATGCTAGGGATCTGATCACCAACTAGTTTCTTTGGAATGCCTGTAGGGAACTTCTGAGTTTTCTGCACCCAAGGGTATAAGGATGTAAAATCTAAATAATAGATTTTAGCTGTACCATTGGTAGGTGGGTAATAGTAGACGAAAGGTTCAGTTCGTCCACCATATAGAGCATCACCAATGACAAG
The DNA here is from genome assembly GCA_009176605.1 of Armadillidium nasatum. Taxonomy (NCBI): domain Eukaryota; kingdom Metazoa; phylum Arthropoda; class Malacostraca; order Isopoda; family Armadillidiidae; genus Armadillidium; species Armadillidium nasatum. The sequence goes on from SEYY01005357.1 coordinate 1,316, forward strand.
ACGATGATTGGATACATCGCTCCCGATCCTGTTGTCATAGACTCTTAAAAGCTCCTGCTCGCCAGTCTGAAGAATCTTTCACCGTGCATTCATCCTTCATCTTGAGCCATTCGCATTCCCATACACGAACAACTTCAAATCCTGCTGCTCTGTATGCGGCTTCTTGCTGTTTAGTTGTATGATACCTGTCAAGACTCGAAAGGCCTCGATGATCAATTTTTCCTTTCTCACAGTCCTGATGACCGTGCCAGACACATCCATGGTATAAGTAGACGATTCGTTTTCTTTGGTACAGGTCCTGCTGCATCCATTTCACGCCATAGTTGTTCATTTCTTTGTTTCCTTTCATTGTCAATGTCTATATTTCTCAGCCTTACAAACTCTTCACCTTTAATTGGAGTGTAACCTGCGGCAGGGACTTCAGCATACCCGTCAGGAAACACACATTTATTACGTAATTTGAACACGCGTTCGCCTCCGTTTCGGGCATGAGTAATTGATTGACCAGTATACTTCTCCATGAATACTAGCCAACGTATACCTTCATATGAATAAAATTTCGAACTCTCACGACCAATATGAGCTATGGTATTAGGGTTTCATGAAATGGGTTTTAAATATTCTAAAACATAAGGAAGCTATAGTACAGCATTCAGTCAGACAATCAATCCTAAACATATCCATAAACATTTTTCTAAACTTTTCAAAACTTTTGCGTAGAATATCTACATCTTGCACACAGTATTTAGTACATTCAGCTTTAATATCGTAGTCTCTATGAGTAAATGAAGTATAAAAATCATTAAATTCTACCTTTTCAGAATCTGTCATTCTATCAATTTCAAACATTTCACGAGCAGGGATGCGACCTACATAATTAGCTGTATCTTTTTTCAGAAAATTATAGGGAAAGAAACCTTTAGCCAAATCCCCTGTAATACCCATGCATTTGGGCAACTTCTTTAAGGCACAGGGCATGTACAACAGGGTATCTTTAAATGTAATGTTATGTTGGGTAGTCATAGTAATTATTTTCGTGCCCCTTTTAACTGGATTACTAGATATTGCGTCTGCACCTGGTCTAGCTAATAATTTACTGTACACAAATTGAGAATCAAATTTACCTCCGTTATGTGCTGCTACAATGATTTGGGTTTTAGGGTGAGCTTCAGAAAAATGTAATAAATAATTAATGAATTTATCTACTGGACAACGTTCATACTCAGTTTCAGTATCCATATTCAAATAAAACACTTCAGTACGTTTCGTACCACAATTTTTCACACTGATCATCATCATCTGTAAATTCTTTATCTGAACATTTATAACATACTAATTGACTAACTAGCAAATAAGGAATCATGTCAACGACCGTATTTCCATTCTCTTTCGTTATTTCATTATGCCTATACGTTTCAACATCATAATAAAAAGTAAACACATCTTTCTTTTTCTTCCCATTCCTCATCATTTTTCTTTTCTAAGAGGTTTCATAAAACATTTATGAGCACCATTATCAGGATTATACTTAACATCACATTTTAGAGCATCTTACATTTACACAATCATGCCTGAATTGCCTTGGTTATCAGCAAAAATCTTTTCATCACACATATTACATATTCTTATTTTCTTACATACACTATCTTTATGATTTTTCAAACATTGAGCATTATAAAAGGACCTATTGCATAAGGGACAATGAAGAAGCTCATCAGCATCATTATCTTTTGTACCTGTAACATGTATATGTGAGACACTGCTTGCATTTATAATAATCACATTCTTTCTCAAGATGATAAACCATATTTGTGACAAAAGAGTAGCATTTAGAACAAAAGATCTGACCTGTTAATATTATTAACATTTACATTTCCGAAAGTTAATTTAATAGTATCATTAGTTATAGGGTAATAATGAGTAGTGTCCCTATCATATCCTATAATACATAATGGGGTGTCTCTATCTTGGATTCGTTGGCCTATAAACAACATGCAACCCTCCCTCCCCGTCGCTGCTATATACAAAAATTCCTACATTTTAAAACCCTCTCAATAATTTTAAATTTGTCTGCACCTAGAGGTATTTCATAATCTTAAACCACAACTCTTAGCTAATGCTTTAGCCTGTTTTCTAACATCCTCAGGCTTAATATTACAAAGTTTCTCTGTTACTAACCTTTTAGCAGTAATAACCGCTTTAAATCCACATCCAACTGTATCGGGGACTCTATTGTATCTGACTTTAGTTGAAGATGGCTTTTGATAACATATGGATGAATGAAATTGACTAGTCGAGGAACTAGAGGACCATTCCCTGATGGATTATGAGCGACTTGAACTTCAATAATAAAGTCGCTAAATGTAGCCATATCTCCTGATTGAAAAGCAGCTTCCAATCGAGCGCACAAGTACTCGATGGCATTGTTATTCACTATCTCCTGATAGGGTATGTTGACATGGAACTCGTTCCTGTCTCCATCATTAAACGTAAACCAGATCCTGACTTCATATTCATGGTAGTCAATGTCTTCAGTGAGTTGGTCCAGGATCCGGCGAATAACTTCTCTGAATGCCGATTCTAAATCATGGCCTCGATTGAAGACTTTATCTTCATCCACCTTGATCCTGTACTTGTGAACATCCACAACATTTGAGCGGCGGGTACTAGCTACTTTTTTAATACCCAGAAACTCAGCAGAAAAATCATCCTCAGCATCTTGGCTAGCAGCATAATAAGGGCGTTTTTTCTGTAAAAAGAGAAAGAAGAGGAAACATGAATATACAATTTGTAATTGAATAAAAATTTCAAGTATCTATTTACCCAAAAATTATAAAAATGAATTTAATTAAGTTAAAACACTTACCCCACGTTTATTTCCTTCAGGAGTAATTAGAGGATGATGATGTCCCTGAATCATCATTATCAAGGATGGGAGTCCCTTCGCTGTTGTCGACTTCGACGATACCGCCAGGTTCACCACCCGTCATCATTCATAGAGGCTAAGGTGTCATCATCATCACAGGGTGATTAGAAGTATCAGGTCGTGCACTGGGGTACATCGCTAGGACCAGCACCAGAATCATTTCCCCAGTTCATCCTTTGACCATTGGATCTTCCATCTCCCTGGTTACCTCCAGCACCACCACCGCCACCACTTCCGCCTCTTGAAGCACCAGCAACACAACAGAATGGCTGGATCTATAAAAATATCAATGAAGCATTCATGAATATAAACATACAAAATAATTTAAAAAAATTTAAAACAAAATTTAAAACAAAATAAAATTGAAACAAAATTAAAAAAAATTAAAAAAAAAATTAAAAATTTTTTTTTTTTTTTTTTTTTTTTAAAAAAATTAAAAAAAAAAAAAAATAAAAATAAAAATAAAAATAAAAAATTAAAAAAATAAAAAAATAAAAAATAAAAAATTTAAAAATTAAAAATAAAATAAAATAAAAATTTAAAAATAAAAATTTAAAAATAAAATTTAAAATAAAAAAATAAAAAATAAATAAATAAATACTTACCCTAAACATTTTCATAAGAGACGTTACGACATCGAAATTGAAACAAATGTTCACCATCTTTGTTCTATAGCTATTCACACAAATCTGTAAAAGAAGAAAATTAATGTTATTAGTACAAGTTACCTTAATTGTAGTAGTAATAGTAATAGTAGTAGTAGTAGTAATAGTAACACCCACCTATAAAATATTCAAGTTTAGGAATATCAGTAACACTACTCAAGCCTTAAAAGGTGAGAACACTGAAAGAGAGAGAGAGAGGTGTGAACTTTGCAAACGACTGAAGCAGACTGAATGAGTGAACAGGAGGAGTCCTGTTTTTATAGATGCTAGCTACCGATACTAGTTATAGTAGTAATAGTAATAGTTGTAATAGTAGTAGTAGTAAAAAAAAATGTTTACACACCTATATAATAATAATATTCAAGTTTGCAAGGTTAATTACACTACTCAGGTACTAAAGTCAGAGCACCAGGAAGAGAAGTGTGCACTTCGCAAACGACTGAAGCACACTGAATGAGTGAACAGGAGGAGTCCTGTTTTTATAGATGCTAGCTACCGATACTAGTTATAGTAGTAATAGTAATAGTTGTAGTAGTAGTAGTAGTAGTAAAAAAAATGTTTACACACCTATATAATAATAATATTCAAGCTTTGCAAGGTTAATAACACTACTCAGGTACTAAAGTCAGAGCACCAGGAAGAGAAGTGTGCACTTCGGAAGCGTGTGAAGCAAACTGAATGAGTGTACAGGAGGAGACCTGTTTTTATAGATGCAGGCTATCGATACTAAATTAGCACAAATCTGTAAAAGAAGAAATTAATATTATTAGGAGGTGAAATGGTAGTTACATTAATAGTAGTAGTAGTAGTAGTAGTAGAAAAAAAAAAAAAACTGTTTACACACCTATATAATAATAATCAAGCTTTGTAAGATAAATAACACTACTCAGGAACTAAAGTCAGAAGAACTGGAAGAGAAGTGAACTCCACGAGGGCAGGATACAGACTGATACATAGGTAGTGTGAAGCTGGCTTTTATAGATGCTAGCTATCGATACTAATCCCCTCCCCCCCCCCCTTCTCTTTTCATCTAAGCTCTGCCCCCTTTCGAACTAGTCCTAACATTTATTGCATTATATATATATATATATATATATATATATATATATATATATATATATATATATATATATATATATATATATATATATATATATATACAGATGTTTATTATTCCAGGTCATTACCCTTATAGAGGTTAAGGATGCAGTTGACAAATTCTATTTAACACACGAGAACATTATAGTTATGGTGGTTTTTCTAAATTTACGTATATATATATATATATATATATATATATATATATATATATATATATATATATATATATATATATATATATATATATATATATATATATATATATATATATATATATATATATATATATATATATATATATATATATATATATATATAACCGAGGAGATTCTCTCTAGGTACGGAGACATGCAGTCCGTTTTCTTTCCCTTCAAATATAACAAAAACCTTGGTTTAACTCTGCTTGTTCTCATAATAATAATAATAATAATAATAATAATAATAATAATAATAATAATAATAATAATAATAATATTTAATAGATTAAGATAAAAAAAAAAAAAAACACCAAGAATATTAAGAACAGATAAAGTTTGAGCTGTGTGTTTTCGAAAAAGATATCATAGTAGTATAATTGTGTCGAATTTCCCTTTCCAAATTTAATAATATATATATATATATATATATATATATATATATATATATATATATATATATATATCATATATATATATATATATATATATATATATATATATATCTGAGTGTATAACCGAGGAGATTCTCTCTGGTACGGAGACATGCAGTCCGTTTTCTTTCCCTTCAAATAAACAAAAACCTTGGTTTAACTCTGCTTGTTCTCATAATAATAATAATAATAATAATAATAATAATAATAATAATAATAATAATAATAATAATAATAATAATAATAATAATAATAATAACATTTATTTGACAGGTCCTTAAGATTGCGCGAAAAAGAAACACCAAGAATATTAAGAACAGATGAAAGTTTGAGCTGTGTGTTTTCGAAAAAGATATCATAGTAGTGTGGAAAATTGTGTCGAATAGAGAGATGGAGGAATTGAATTTTGGTAGCATTGAAAACAACCATGTTCTCCCCAATTTGAAATATGAGATAGATCTGTGATTAGATGTTCCAAGGCAACCTTCCTTGCCTCTATTAACTGTTTTGAGAGGGTAGCCTTTCAAATTGAAAAGAGTAATGAAGGATGGAGTCATCAGCATAGGAGTGGATAGGAAATTAAGTAACAGAGAGAAGGTCATTAATGAAAAGCAGAAAAAGTGTAGGGGATAAGGCTGATGCTTATATATATATATATATATATATATATATATATATATATATATATATATATATATATATATATATATATATATATATATATATATATATATATTAAATTAATTAGAATGATGTAATAATAAATAAAACAAAAATAATAAATATAAAGAATAACGGAAATATAATGGTGATAATAATAATAATAATAATAATAATAATAATAATAATAATAATAATAATAATA
>SEYY01005357.1:15000-17500 GCA_009176605.1 Armadillidium nasatum
AATAATAGGGCAGAATGGACACTGAGTAATAAGGTGGTTGGAGGATTTCAGAATGGGAAAAGGTTTCATAGTATAAGGGAAAAGATTGTGAATAAGAAGAGGCATAGTATGATGCGTTCATCTCTAAAGCTTTCAGGGATTTGTGTACTAACTACTCAGGGTTGATATATATATATATATATATATATATATATATATATATATATATATATATATATATATATATATATATATATATATATAATATATATATATATATATATATATATATATATATATGTTTGTATTGATTGTATTATTTATTATTATTATTATTATTATTATTATTATTATTATTATTATTATTATTATTATTATTATTATTATTATTATTATCATATCTAAGCTAAAAACAGTTTCAAGTTTAAGAACTGATTACGAGATTACGTTACCTAATACTGATATTGATAATACAATGATAATGAGATTAATTATATATATATATATATATATATATATATATATATATATATATATATATATATATATATATATATATATATATATATATATATATATATATATATATATATATATATATACGGCTGCAGGAATATGAAGTTTCTGCAGGCGACACCACCCTGCATCTTGCGGGATATGGTGTAGAGTATATATAATATATATATATATATATATATATATATATATATATATATATATATATATATATATATATATATATATATATATATATATATATATATATATATATATATATATATATATATATATATATATATAAAAGAAGACATAAATGCTATTCAAAATGACGTTAATATCCCAATGGGTAAAATTTTCATTGGAGTGTTAGATTTGATTGTAACATTCCTCCGCACTCCAGTGACCTATGATTCTTCCCTTTCACGCATTACTTACACATAGGGTATCTACAGGTATATCGTACTGTCGATCAAACACTGATTGCTCGTAGACATTTTCAGTGGGCAACTACCATCACCCTCCGCCCTCTTCACGTATACCTTGCACAAACATTCTCCAATATTTTCTTTCATTTTTACGTATTTAAAATTGCTGAAGAACACACTGCTCCGGAGATATTTGGAGGGACGGCATCTAAAGAATGCTCACATCATCATCTTCCCTCAACATCGTTTGGGAGTTGTTGGTCGGTATCGCTGTGACTTCGCCGCCAGATTGCACTGGTACACGGACTTCATTTATCAAGTTTCACCACATTCTTGTCTTTTACTATAATTTCCACTTTGATGAACAAAAACCTTCTTCTTCTCAGCCAAAAGCGTCAAACATTCGTCCCACGGGCATCACGGTGCCATCGAAGCTTTCCCTTGCGGCCCAATAAACGTATATAAAATTTTTTAAAAAATTACTCCCAAATTTGTACACAATTTGCACCGCATCTAATCATTTATTATATATATATATATATATATATATATATATATATATATATATATATATATATATATATATATATATATATATATATATATATATATATATATATATATATATATATATATTATATATATATATATATTTAATACTATACATCATATTCCGCATGATACAGTGTGGTGTTGGCTGCAGAAATTATTCATAATCCTGTAAAAGTATATATATATATATATATATATATATATATATATATATATATATATATATATATATATATATATATATATATATATATATATATATATATATATATATATATATATATATATATATATATATACTGCGGCAGGCAAGAGTTGTAAAATGCCATATGCGCCCTCCAATATCAATGAGTTTGACACACTTTCTGTAGACAGCACTTCATATTCTTAACCGAAACTCTTAAAAATATTTGACTACCTAAGCCCAAAATACTATTTTTTTTTTCATGAAATCATCAATTTTGGACTAGCACAGACAATGGAGCTTTTCTATTTTCCAATGCAACTGGTGAACTCGCTTACCATTTCTCTATTTATTATAATCTTGAGCATTCGCCGCATTCGATGCAACCCACCACTCATATTCCTGATTGTGTTGTGGAAATACACCTAATGCAGTAGACTTCCTCTTAACTACCAGTCCTTCTCCTAATTCTGTAAAGCTCTTTCCACCTCTTGGTTCCCTTGATCAAATTCTAATCTCTATATTCTGTTCTGTTTCTTTGTCTTCATCAGGAGAGAACTTCTTCAATGTGCCGGAAACGTATTTTTCACCTTAATCGGTGTCGCAAAATGTTCAATCCTGCGATTGTACTATTTTCTTTTTTCTTGGAATAATTACTATTGCCTCGGTGAAAGGTCTCCCTCGGAGTGTGCACTGAAGCATAACATAATCGAGGTGATTCGTTCTAGCACGAAGGGATTTATTCCACACACCAGCGTTTCTCAACCTTATAAGCCTCACGAACCCTCTAAAAGCTAAAACATAAAGTTCATAACTTCATGACCCCCAAAAAGGTAAACACAAAGTTAATAATTTCACG
>SEYY01005357.1:25000-27500 GCA_009176605.1 Armadillidium nasatum
TATCCTTAATTTGTATTTTATTTTATTTTTAAAAAGGTGCAAGAATGGGTCATCAATTAAAACTGAATTGTTGTTTTATGAATGCATAATATAAATATTTCATTGTAGAAAGTTATGAAAACATTAATATAAATGATGTAAATAATTACAAACAAAGAAACTGCTAAAATATCATATTTGAAGTTAAAAAAAAACAAAATCAAAATACACCAAAAAGCAACAAAGAAAACATTAAAAAAAAAAAAAAACTTTGGATTTTTTTTTTTTTTTAAAAAGAACATTTTTTCCGTTTATATATATATATATATATATATATATATATATATATATATATATATATATATATATATATATATATATATATATATATATATATATATATATATATATATATATATATATATATATATATATATATATATATATATAAGCTCAGCATTGCATATCAATCCACAAGATATCGGTTCATTTTGAAACTAATTATTGTTAGTAACAATATTATAAGTTTTATTATTATTATTATTATTATTATTATTATTATTATTATTATTATTATTATTATTATTATTATTATTATTATTATCATTATCACTTTGTTGTTAATTTATAATTAATCAATGAGAAGTTACTGTTTTATTTATTCTTATACATAAATTTTAGGCTCAATGTTGACGAGAAACCACAGAACCTTGAAAAACTAATTTAGGAACTAAATATGAGTCATGTGATGTGCATTACAATCACTGGTGGACATTACAGATAAACACTGATTGTGTTTTGGCCAAGTGAGGGTTTTTTTTTGAATTAGAAAGATCTATATTAAGTGAGTTAACCATAATGAATCTTTTATATTGATGAAATGTCAAAGTATTGGTCAGGTACCTTATCATTGATCCCTATAATTCTCCACAAATCACATTGAATTAAACTAGCATCACTGCTAATGAATTTAAGGAATGGACAATAGAAACTCATTATAAACTCTTTAGATTAGGTGAGATTGACGTTAAACTCTTGAGAAACTACTTTTCACTTTTAATTTCTGTGAATGTGAAATCTAGTTTAATAAAAGGAGAAGCTCTGAAATTAAAAAATTAAGGTGAACTCATCACTATCTACATGTATGGGTGGCAAGTTAAATCCCTCTATATATATATATATATATATATATATATATATATATATATATATATATATATATATATATATATATTATATATATATATATATATATATATATATATATATATATATATATATATATATATAGTATAAAGATTGTGGTTGATGATGAAAGTTTAAAATTTTAATTAACAATGATAAATGATAACCATAAGTCTAGAATAACTATAAATATTGAAATGCTAATATGCCCAATGTGGAATAATAAGTTTTGTAATAATGATAGCTAACAATAATGAAGTAAATCAGCCATGGGAAGTCATTATATGACTGATTGTAGTTAAAAGAACTTTGGGCTTAAATAAAGTTTCGTAGGGAGGAGTTTCTCAGTCCTCTTCATTTCATATTCTGTGATATATCCTTCTAAATTCACTCCTTCCTGCCGAATATTTTCTCATTCTTTATTTGAAATCGACTTTCAATCTTTTCTCCAATATTCGAGGCTTTAGTTCTAAGTATCCCATTTTTCAACTTTTCTCTCTCTAACACACAACTCACAACACACACTCTAACACATGATCGACTCAGAATCGAGTCATGACTTTAATAGTTTTTCTTTCTCAGTCGCTTGGTAAAAGCATTATTCTTTCTTTCTCCTCCTACACCATATAATTATTCATTCTACAAATCTCCTTTATCATATATATATATATATATATATATATATATATATATATATATATATATATATATATATATATATATATATATATATATATATATATATATATATATATATATATATATATATATATATTATATATATGTGAAGCGTATATCGGCATTTGGGGTGTTCTGAAGTTCCGTATCTCATCCGTTTCAAATGTTTTTTTTTTTTTTTTTTTGACTCAATATATTTGTATTCACTGCTTTAAGAAATTACAGCGAAAGAAGATTTATTCTTAGAACTCAGTAAAATTATTATAAATAAGTGTTTTAGTAATACATAATAAATAATTATAATAATTTAAAAATAAATAACATTTCTTCTATCTAATTTGAACTAAGAAAGGATCAACAATCAAATTTTAATAATAATAATAATAATTAATAATAATTAATAATAATAATAATAAACTCATGAAATGAAGTAGTTCACTACCTATAATATAAGCGTGTCTGATATAATGAAGAGTTTGATAGAAAATAAATGAAAACATTCAAGCAGACAATTATTGTATGCTGCACTGCAAAAATTGTCCTAACGAATCGTTTGGACATGTGGCAAAAATGTCACAACAAATTTTTTCAGTTATTATAAGAAAATAAATCGGTGAAGCGACTTTATTATGATTAACTTGTCTTTTCTTTACTGAAA
>SEYY01005357.1:32500-35832 GCA_009176605.1 Armadillidium nasatum
GTGTCTTTTCCTTCTCAATTTGTGTCTTTCCTTTCACAGAATTTGTTTCTCCGCTCGGTAACATTGGGGTTACTCTATCTACACAAACAAGTTGTACCTTCAAAACCAGAAAGGGTGAAGTGTGTCACTTAGGGAAGGTTTATTAAAAAGGTCTTTTCTTTTTTAATTTTTGTTAATTAATTTGTTTAATTTTTATTAATTTCCCCTATGTAATGAGATACAACGTTTGTACAACGTTTGTATTCCAGCTAGCATCCAAAAGTACGAAAAAACCGGCAAATATTTGTCAACTCTTAAAAGAAATGGAAGAGCTATAAGACTGAGATAATTCAGGTTTTTGAACAGATAATTCAGTTTAATAGATTAAGATAATTCAGCCTGATTATATAAAACAGGCCTGCGATGATAAAATTGTTTTAACGTTTTTAAGTAGTTTAGATGTAATTTATAGCGCTGATTTCAAAAATGACTTCCATTTCCCCCAATCACGTACAGTTCATTTGTAAAAAATCCACATTCAGATATATTATAATATATATATATATATATATATTATATTATATATATATATATATATTATAATATATATATATAATATAAATATATATATAATATATATATATATATATATAGATATAAGAGAGAGAAGAATTTGAAGTTTTTCTCACAAATAGACGATCTAGTGTACTGCTCTGATGTTCCTGGACTCATGAAATGATTCAATATTAACTACACAATACAAACAACTGGTGACTCTTTATCGACTCATCGGAAAAAAAATCTCAAAGCTGTACTTCTCTAACTGAAGTTGGTATGTTTCCTTCACTGTGTGACATTCTGTTCATTTGAAAGAGTGTTTGAAAATTTGGAGATGATCCTAACAACATTTAAATATAAAGATCATGGTTGGGGAATTTGTGGCGATTTAAAGGTATTCTCCATTGTCCAGGGGTGGACAACCTTTTTGACAGTATGTTTCAAAATCGGCAGAATCTCAGGCACAAAATTTTTCAACGTGCCAACCAATATATATATATATATTATATATATAATATATATAATTAATATATATATATATAATATATATATAAATATATATATATATATAATATATTATATATTATAAAATATATATATATTAATTTTAAATATTTTCAGTAGTTTTCTATTTTTATAAAATAAAATTTAAAAAAAAAAAAAAAAAAAAAAAAAAAAAAAAAAAAAAAAAAAAAAAAAAAAAAAAAGTCATACAATTTTGATTAGTTATTCCAACGAAGAAAATACTGTGTGGTTGCAAATATTTTGCAAACGCATCCTTTAATATAACGGACGAGAAAAGTGCACACTTGTTGCTCGAGCGTTTATATTAGTACGATGTGGTTTGCAAATGAAATGCAACTGACCATACAAACTTCGTTTATAGTGCAAGAAACATTTTGAAAGAAATTTTAAGAAAAATATATACATATTTCAATATTTGTTCTTCACAGCAGTAGTATAGGATGCACTTTGCGCCGGTGCCGGATTTAACTACTTTTCGAAAAATCTGGCAACCTAAGCCAAACGGGATTTTGATTTGCAAGGCAATTCACTCCCCTCAAATTGACCTCACGCTCTTTCCTGACACCATTTTGGAGGGTTCATCCCATTGAAATTGCCCTCAAGTATGGGGAAGGGAGCCCCGTGAACCCCTCAAAAATGGTATCAGGAAGTTGCCTGAGTTTGCAAAATCGCTGCGTTCACCTCGCTCTCTTTCCTGACCATTTTCAGACAGACTTGAAATTGACTTGAATCTTGGGGTCCGGGGTTCCGTGGGTTTGCGCGGGTCCGTGAACAGACAAAGAAAAGGTCTGGAAGGTCCCTGAGAATGCAGGATTGCACTCAAATGCAGAAAAGACCGTTAGGGACAGGTTGCCAGATTTTTCGAAAAGTAGCTAAATCTGGCACTGGCGCAAAGTGCCCCCTAAACCACTCACAGTTAGAATATTTTTATATTTATTATTATTATTATATTTATACTTAATAATAGTAATTATTATTATTATATTATATTTTTTTAATATATTATTATTATTATTATTATATATAAATAATTTTCATTGTACAAAGGTTCTTCAATGTTTCCGATCAAATGTTCCTTCTTGGGCATAATATGCACTAATTGCAAAATATATAAGAGTAATTTTTAATTTTTGTACATTAGGTAGGCATAACTTTTCCTGCTTATCATAATTCTAAACGAGCCGCCTTGATATATATATATATATATATATTATATATATTATATATATATATAATATAATATATATATATATATATATATATTATACACATTAAAAAAATATATATCGGCGTGCCAATGGTTGCCCACCCCTGTACTAGGACAACAAAGTGGATACACAAAGAATCCGTATTTTCCCGGATAGCCGTGATAGGAATCAGCATTATATTAAAAAAGAATGGCCACTCAGAAAACCCCTACAGGGTATTTGTCGGTCCAGACATAAGGAAACTTTTGAAAGATGATGTATTTGAAACAAAGATGGGAGAAACAGAAAAACAAGCTTGGAGAGCATTTAAAGAAGCTGTGAAAAACTTCCTAGGAAACAAGGAAGATCCATATTACAAAAATATTGTTGAAAATGTGTTAACAACATTTAAAGACTTGGGTTGTAACATGATCACTAAAGTTCATTTTTTACACTCACATATGGATTACTTCCCAGACAATCTAGGAGCTGTGAGTGAAGAACAGGGTGAACGATTTCACCAAGATATAAAGGAAATGAAAAGGCGATATCAGGAAGGTGAAATGTCAGCATGATGGCCGATTAATGCTGGAAGCAAAAGAAGGAAAATACACATAACGAGCACAAAAGTACCAAAAGATTCATCGACAAAAACAGGAAACGATATTGTGAAGACGTAGGCTGATTTTAAATGATATGCTCTTGCTTTGTTTTAGCTGCACATTTTGTATTTTGTATTCTTATTTAAGCGCTAGATATTAATTTTACTTATTAAATTTTTGTAATTTTGTTTGTTTTTAAAACTTTATCCCTCTCTTGTAAAAGAACTATAATACATGATGAGAAAAAAAACCGAGGTTATATTTGAAATTAGGACAACAATCCAATATAAATGAAGACCTAAGAGTGAAGACAATATTACAAAAGCTATATTTTTCAAGTCAGTCTAATCATTAAGGTAATAAATTATTCCAAGTCGCAAAGGAAAATGATGCGAGGAAGAAGGAAAAAGTTGTGCGTAAATTAAAAAAGTTTTGTTTTCTAAAGAATGAAACAGTTTGGCTCGTTGTTAACGTCATTGGA
>SEYY01005358.1:5000-10000 GCA_009176605.1 Armadillidium nasatum
TATATATATATATATATATATATATATATATATATATATATATATATATATATATATATATATATATATATATATATATATATATATATATATATATATATATATATATATATATATATATATATATATATATATATATACATATATATATATATATATATATATATATATATATATATATATATATATATATATATATATATATATATATATATATATATATATATATATATATATATATATATATATATATATATATATATATATATATATATATATATATATATATATATATATATATATATATATATATATATATATTATATATATATATATATATATATATATATATATATATATATATATATAATATATATATATATATATATATATATATATATATATATATATATATATATATATATATTATATATATATGGAGTCTTCTGAATTCTCTACTTTATGGCTTAATCTCACTTGCAATTCTACTACTAAATTTATTTGTTCTGTTTATTTATCTCCTAATTCTACTGACTTTCCAAAATTCTTCGACTATTTAAACTCCAAAATAGAGCAATTCTATCTTCTTCTCCTTTCTCCGAAATCGTCGTTTTAGGTGATTTCAATGTTCACCACCGACAATGGCTTTCATCTAGTTCTCATGATCCAGCCGGTGAACTCGCCTACAACTTTTCCTATCCAGAACAACCTTGAACAGTTGGTGCAACTCCCTACCCGTATCCCTGACCGTCTTGGTGATGAACCAAACATACTTGATCTTTTCCTTACTTCTTATCCTTCTCCTTATACTGTTAAACTCTTTCCTACTCTGGGTTCATCCGATCACTTTCTTATCTCTGTATCTTGTTCTGAATCTTCAACTCTTTCACAAGAATGGCCCCCCGCCTTCGGCGAGAAGACGTTTGTGGCACTTCGGTGTTGCTAACTGGTCTGACTTGCGGTTTTACTTCTCTGATTTCCCATGGAATGATTATTTCTTTCGTGGGAGGGGTCCCTCAGAATGTGCTGAGCGTATAACCGAAGTGATTCTCTCTGGCATGGAGGCGTACATTCCATATTCTTTCTCTTCTATTAAACCTAACATACCTTGCTTTAACTCTACTAGTTTTCGCGCTATCCGCCGTAAGGATGCAGCCTTCAGAGGTTACCGTCGTCTCCAGACTCCTGAAACTCACTCAATTTATATTTCATCCCGGAATCTTGCAAAATCTATTCTTCGAGATACCAAAAACTCTTTTCTCCGCCGCAAATACAATAATCTTTCTGGATCCTCTCCTCTCACCCTTTGTGGCGTTTTGCAAAAAAAAAAATGTTAACTCTAACTTTGCTTCTTCCTTTTTCCCTCCTCTAGTTTCTTCTGATGGCACAACTGCTGTTTTACCTTCTACAAAAGCTGAACTCTTCGCTCATACTTTTGCCTCTAACTCTACCATAGACGATTCAGGAGTTATTCCTCCTCTTTCAACCCCCTCCAGCTCATTTTCCTAACATTATAATTTCTTCTAAAGATGTCATTTCTGCTCTCTCTGAGCATAACACTAAGAAGCGTATGGTCCTGATGGTATTCCTCCTGCGGTTTTCAAAACTTGTGCTTCCGAGCTTGCACCCTGCCTTGCTAAACGATTTCGTCTTTGCCTTTCTACTTCGACCTTCCCTTCTTGCTGGAAACATGTGCTCATTCAATCTGTGTAGAAGAAGAGGGACCCCTCTCAGTACCTCTAACAATCGTTCTATTTCTTTAACCTCCGTTCTTTCTAAAGTTTCCGAATCCATCCTTAACAGGAAAATTTGGAAACACCTTAATTCTTCTAATCTTATCTCTTATCGCCAGTATGGCTTTCGTAAAGAACGTTCTACTGGTGATCTTCTTTCACTACTTTCTGACTCTTGGTCCTCCGCTCTTCGGGTTTCGGTGAATCTTTCGCTGTGGCGCTAGACATATCGAAAGCTTTCGATAGAGTCTGGCACAAAGCTTTGATTTCCAAACTTCCCTCTTTCGGAATCTATCCTTCTCTCTGTGACCTTCTCTCTAATTTCCATTCCGGTCGTTCTATAGTAACTGTTGTAGACGGCCACCGTTCTTCCTATAAATCTACAAATAGTGGTGTTCCTCAAGAATCTGTAATTTCTCCAACTCTTTTTCTAATTTTCGTCAATGACCTTCTCTCTATTACTTCGTCTCCTATACATTCCTATGCCAATGACTCCACCCTTCATTACTCCTTTCAATTTGAAAGACGTCCCTCCCAACAGCAGTTAATAGATTAAAGAAGGATGGCCTTGGATCAACTGATCTTTCTCGTATTTCAAATTGGGGCAGAGAAAACATGGTCGTTTGCAATGACTCAAAAACTCAATTTCTCAATCTTTCTATTCGACACAATCTTCCACACAACTATGATATCTTCTTCGAAAACACTCAACTCAAACCTTCATCTGTCCTCAATATTCTAGGTGTTTCTTTTTCTCGTGATCTTTCTTGGAAAGGTCACATTATTTCTCTCACTAAGCAAGCTTCTAAGAGGTTAGGTGTTCTGTGGCGCCTTCGTGGTTTTTTCTATGGCACCCCAGTTGCTTGCTCTGTATAGGGGTGTTGTTCGCCCCTGTATGGAGTACGCCTCTCACATTTGGGGTGGTTCCACACATAGATCCCCTCTTGAAAAGGTTTAGTCTAGGGTTTTTTGTCTTATAAACTCTTTTACTCTTACTAACTCTCTCCATTCTCTTTCTTTCCGTCGAATTGTTGCATCACTCTCTCTATACTATCGCTATTACAACGGACATTGCTCTTCTGAACTCTCAAGTCCCTTACCTCCTCCATTTGAGAAGGGCTCGTGCGACACGACTTTCTACACAGTTTCTTCCTTTCTCTGTCCAACTCTCCGACCCCAGATTAACCGCTATGCTCACTCTTTTATGTCCTCTACTGGTAAAATCTGGAACACACTCCCTTTATCTGTTTCCAAACTTCCTCTGACTTGCACATTTTTAAACGCCGTGTATAGGGTCTCGTTCGCCATTAGCGACCAGATTCCAAATGTTTCCCAACTCTGGTGGAATTTGGTAGGCCTCCGGCCTTTACCCACCAGAGGAGTATATATATATATATATATATATATATATATATATATATATATATATATATATATATATATATATATATATATATATATATATATATATATATATTATATATATATATCCTCCGGTGGACAAAGGCTGGAGGCCTACCAAATTCAACCGGAGTTGGGAAAAATCTATCTTGATTGATGGTGACCGACATGTCCAAATACACTGCGTTTGAAAGAATGCAAGTCAAAGGAAGTTGGGAAAAAAGATGAAGGGAGTGTGTTCCAGACTTTACCAGTAGAGTATATGTAAGATTGAGCATAGCGGTTAAGTCTGGAGTTGGAGAGTTGGATAGAGAAAGAGAAAGAAGGTCACAGAGAGAAAGATAGATACCGAAAGATGGAAGTTTAGAAATCAAAGCTTTGTGCCGGACTCTATCGAAGGCTTTCGATATGCCCAGCGCGACAAGAAAAGATTCACCAAAATACCGAAGAGCTGAGGACCAAGAGTCAGAGAGAAGGGAAAGAAGATCACCCGTAGAGCGTTTCTAACGAAAGCCATACTGGCGATCTGAGATAGGATTAGAAGAATTGAGATGTTTCCAGATCTTCCTGTTAAGGATAGATTCGAAAACTTTAAAGAGAACGGAGGTCAAAGAAATAGGAAGGTAGTTGGAGGGTTAAGAGAGGTTCCCCTTCTTCGGCACAGGCTGAATGAGCGCACGTTTCCAGCAAGAGGGGAAGGTTGAAGTAGAGAGGCAAAGACGAAATAGTTTACGGAGGCACGGTGCAAGCTTGGAAGCACAAGTTTTGAGAACCACAGGAGGAATATCATCGGGACCGTACGCCTTCTTAGTATTAAGCTCAGAGAGAGCAGAAATGATATATATATATATATATATATATATATATATATATATATATATATATATATATATATATATATATATATATATATATATATATATATATATATATATATATATATGCTACCTGGTTATAAAATTAATTTGCATAAAAATAAACTTTCTGCTTACTTTTAAAAAACAATCCTCAGTCATTCGTATTTGCGCATTAAATTCAGAAGGAAAATAAATCCCGCTAAAACCAAAGTCAAGAAGGTTGTTGTATAAAGGAACATTAAATACTGACTGTCTCCTCAAGCTGGTGGTTTTCCTTGTGCAGATGAAGCAATTATAGGGAAGAGAGTACTCAAAACTAATATATATATATATATATATATATATATATATATATATATATATATATATATATATATATATATATATATATATATATATATATATATATATATATAATATATATATATTTCATCTTTATATTTATCAACTCCCAGGTAGTAATTTCATCCTGACAACGAGACTAGTCTCTATCTCCATCTGCTCTTAAAAGTTACTCTCCAAGGGAGCTATAAAAGATCTTGTTTTAAAGGATTTTTGTTTCATTGTTGGTCTCTGAGTTTTATTTAAACACACAGGTAGGGTTTTCAGCCTTTCAGTGGGACTGGCACCTTCTCCATTTAACCACTTAACAAATTTTCAAACAACTCTACAAAAAAAAAAAAAATCATGCTTCTTAGTGCTATGGTTACCCATGCCGGTTCTGGAGTTATATATATATATATATATATATATATATATATATATATATATATATATATATATATATATATATATATATATATATATATATATATATATATATATATATATATATATATATATATATATATATATATATATATATACAATGGAAACATTCTGTAAGTGCTTCTGTGTGTTTGGTGTTTCTAGAACGTTTGTTTACGTAATAATAATAAAATAGTAATAATAATAATTTGAGTGTGCATGTGTTTGGGTATGTATGTGTGTGTGGATTGCGTATGTGTTG
>SEYY01005358.1:27500-30000 GCA_009176605.1 Armadillidium nasatum
TATCCATGACCGTTTTGGTGATGAACCCAACATCCTTGATCTTTTATTAACCTCTTATCCTTCTTCTTATACTGATAAACTCTTTCTTTCTCGGGGTTCATCCGATCACCTTCTTGTCTCCGTATCTTGTTCTGTATCTTCAAGTCTTCCACAATAACGGCCCCCACCTTCGACGAGGAAACTTTCTGGCACTTCACTGCTGTTAACTGGTCTGACTTGTGGTTGTACTTCTCTGATTTCCATGGAATGGTTATTGCTTTCGTGGGAGGGATCCCTCGGAGTGTGCAGAGCGTATAACTGAGGTGATTCTCTCTGGCATGGAAATATTCCATAGTCTTTCCCTTCTACTAAACCTAACAAACCTTGGTTTAACTTTCTCGCGCTATCCTCTGAAGGGATGCTGCCTTCAGAGATTACCGTCGTCTTTAAACTCCTGAAACTAATTCAATTTATATTTCATCCCGGAATCGTGCAAAATCTATTCCTCGAAATACTAAAAACTCTTTCCTCCGCAGCAAATGTAATAATATTTCTGGTTCCTCTTCCTCTCGTCTTTTCTGGCATTTTGCAAAAAATGTCAACTCTAACTTTGCTTCTTCCTCTTTCCCTCCTCTAGTTTCTTCTGATGGCACAATAACATTTTACGTTCTACTAATGCTGAACTCTCCGCTCAAACTTCTGTCTCTAACACTACCTTAGACAATTCCGGAGCAATTCCTCCTTCTTCAACCCACTCTAACTCATTTATGCCTAACATTGTAATTTCTTCCAAGGATGTCATTGCTGCTCTCTCTAAGCTTAATGCTAAAAAGGAGTATGGTCCTGATGGTATTCCTAATGCGGTTCTCAAAACTTGTGCTTCCGAGCTTGTACCCAGCCTTGGTAAACTATTTCGCCTTTGCCTTTCTGCTTCGACCTTCCCTTCTTGCTGGAAAGGTGTGCTCATTCAGCCTGTGCCGAAGATGGGGGGACCCCTCATAACCCTCTAACTATCGTCCTATATATTTAACCTCCGTTCTTTCTAAAGTTTTCGAATCTGTCCTTAACAGGAAATTTGGAAATTATCTTCTCTCTCTAAACAAGCTTCTAAGAGGTTGGGTGTTCTGAGGCGCCTTCGAGTTTTTTTTACGCCACCCCAGTTGCTTGCTATGCATAGGGGTGTTGTTCGCCCCTGTATGGAGTACGCCTCGCACGTCTGGGGTGGTTCCACTCATACAGCTCTTCTCGAAAAGGTGGAGTCTAGGGCTTTTCGTCTTATAAACTCTATTGCTCTTACTAACTCTCTCCAATCTCTTTCTTCCCATCGAATTGTTGCATCACTCTCTCTATACTATCGGTATTACAGAGGGTATTGCTCTTCTGAACTCTCACGTCGCAGAACTCCATTGAGAAGGGCTCCGACATTTGCCCACCAGAGGAGACATACAAATATATATATATATATATATATATATATATATATATATATATATATATATATATATATATATATATATATATATATATATATTAATAAAAAAATATATTTAATTAATAATAGATTTTCATACCGTTTTATCTTTTTTAACGTAAACGGGCCAGGGATGCTTCAATTCTGCCTCGGATTCTGTCATAAAGAGATAATCTTCATTACTTTTGTAAAACTTTTCAATTACATATAGAAGTCCCTTTTCACGTTGGTCTGCTTCAAACGTCATCTTCCGACAACTTTGTCCACTAGTAAATCTTCCGGTTCTTGGATCAACTGCAACTCCTTAAATATATAGATATAGATATTGATATAGGTATAGATATAGAAATATATATATATATATATATATATATATATATATATATATATATAATATATATATATATATATATATATATATATATCAGAGAAAAATTTTCTGCACCCCAGGATTCGAACCCATTGAAAACAGCGACGCTATTAGACAATGTACAGAATGCTCTACCACCGAGCTACGCCTTCCCAAAACAGAACGTAAAGTAGAACGGCTTTCAAGCTCTTCTACTTTCAACCAATGTAGCAACTTGGCACCTATTTGAATCCATAGGAGGGTGTTTGGAACCCTTAATGGGGCTACAATGTCATTCTACTGAATGCTCCTTGTTTACAGCAGCAACCGACCAAAGTCAAGCAACGCCAGCATGGACACAACAAATGTTACAACGAAATTAGCAATATAAAACATAAAAATTTCCTGCATTCGAACCCATTTACAACAGCGTCGCCGTAAGACAATGTATAGAAAGCCCAACCAACAAGCTACATCTCCTCTCTAAAAAAGACTGCGAAAATTTTTCCTATCCTATATTGCTAATTTCGTCGCAACAGTTGCTGGGCCCATATATATATATATATATATATATATATATATATATATATATATATATATATATATATATAATATATATATATATATATATATAATAATAATAACAATTTTAATAATAATAATGTTTTTCAATGCCTGGAAGATAAATACAACATGTTTCC
>SEYY01005358.1:35000-40000 GCA_009176605.1 Armadillidium nasatum
CACTGGCGATCAGAGATAAGATTTGAAGAATTGAGATGTGTCCAAATTTCCTGTTAAGAATAGATTCGAAAACTTTAGAGAGAACGGAGGTCAAAGAAATAGGACGGTAGTTGGAGGGTTGAGAGGGGTTCCCCCTTCTTCGGCACAGGCTTCCAGCAAGAAGGGAAGGTTGAAGTAGAGAGACAAAGACGAAATAGTTTACCAAAGCAGAGTGCAAGCTCAGAAGCACAAGTTTTGATAACCACAGGAGGAATATCATCGGGTCCATATGCCTTCTTAGTATTAAGCTCAGATAAATCAGAAATGACATCTTTAGAAGAAATTCTAATTTTATGCATAATTGAGTTAGAGGGGGTTGAAGGAGGAGGAATAGCTCCGGAATCGCCTAAGGTTGAATTAAAGGCAAACGTTTGAGCTAAGTGTTCAGCTTTAGAAGAAGGTAAAACAGCAGTTATGCCCTCGGAATATATTAAAAGAGGGGAAGATGAAGAAGCAAAGTTAGAGTTGATATTATTTGCAAAATGCCAGAAGGAACGTGACGAAGAGGAACCAGAAAGATTATTGCATTTTCTACGGAGAAATGAGTTTTATGAGTCAAATTTCGAGAATTTGCAGTAGGATAAATTTGGGTAGAAAATTGTAACAAAAATGTTAAATATATATATATTTTTTGTAATATGGCAGTAGGCTACGATCCTACTGCAATACACGTGCTATCAGTTAGGCCTCTATCCAACGGCAATCTTCGGTCGTCAGGTTAATTAAGTCGAAGTGGGTTCTAAAAAAAAAAAAAATTATAATAATAATAATAATAATAATAATAATAATAATAATAATAATAATAATAATAATAATAATTAAAAAACAAAAAAAAAAAAAAAAAAAAAAGAATTTTTTTTTAACTTATTTTCATATCTTTTTTATTTTCTTTATCAAAAGTCTTCAAGGATTCCAAAAATGTTATCATTTTTAACGTACGTTTAGTAGTTTTTGAGATATTTAAGGAGGCTAAAGTGCAGTCTGACCTATATATATTAATATTAGTTTTTTGCTAATTATAAATTTGTAATTACTTTTTCATAATAACGGTACCAGAGAAAAACATTCCAAGTAACACATGTCGAACGACCCTGAATCTGGCGGCATGTGGCAACCACAAAGATAATTAATTATTTTATTTTATTTTTTATTTTATACTAAAAAACAATAATTCTTTTTTTTTTTTTATCTTGACATTTATTCACCAGTTATTCTTTAATAAAATTCTTTGTGATATCTTACCACGTTACGACTTTGAAAAGAAGTAGATAAATGGACGCAATAATAGTTATTGATATCAATACGAAAGTTCCATTTCACACTGCTTTGCGTACATTTGTCTGTAAGATTGAATTTAACACATTCGTATATAATCATTGTCACATTCTGCGAATCACGCTTTACTTCGGCCTGCAAAAATTTTAAAAATATTATTTATTATAACAAAATTTATTTATTATTTTAAAAAAAGTAATGCATGCTTTAGAATGAAAATTTTAATTTAAATATATTTCCCTGTATTAATAAAATTAATTACAGATGGCATTACTCTATAACTAAAGAGAAACAGACAATTTCTAAAGAGAATGTGTTTAATATGAGAAAAGATTATTGGTAAGGTCTTGGGATAGAGAAATATTTTGAAGTTTGTAAAGTAAGTATTACAGTTAAAGTCAGTTGGAGATGAAGAGTTTCTTTCAAAGGGCAATTTGCCTATTTTTGATATATATATATATATATATATATATATATATATATATATATATATATATATATATATATATATATATATATATATATATATATATATATATACTATATATATATATATATATATAATATATATATATATATATATATATATATATATATATATATATATATATATATATATATATATATATATATATATATATATATATATATATATATATATATATATATATATATATATATATATATATATATATATATATATATATATATATATATATATATATATATATATATATATATATATATATATATATATATATATATATATACTATGTATACTTTGAAATAAAATATTCATAATAGAACATTTAGTTAATTTTGTACTCAATAACTTCACATTTTCAACCACTTTCGGAATTAAATATATTGTATTTAATAACTTTTAATTTTTTAATTAAAATTTTATTCTATCCTTGACTTAAGAAAAAGTGGTTAATTCAGAAAAAAAAAACTTTTTTGTTTCATATCATGATTAAAACAATGTCCAAAATTTAAAAGGAGAATTTTTTTTAAATGTCCGTCGAAAAAAAAGGTGGGAAGAATTTTTATTTTAATACTTTATAATTTTCCTTTTAATTTCATCATTATTTTATTTTATACACTGTGAAAGAGTCTGTCCCTTTAAGATGGACTTTGAATTTTTATACTATAAAAAATAGAATCCAAGTAATGAATCTTTGAAGAAAGGGGGAGGGGGGTAAGTCAAATGCCCCAAATCAGAATCGGGATCAGAAATTTTCATGAAGGAAACTTTTGTGCCAAAGTGACTCTAAATACCAACTTTAATCAAAGAAAAGAAATGATGGTCGAGTACAACTTATTTTTATTTATTTTATTTTATTTTTTTTAGTGTGTGTGTGTGTGTGTGTGCGTGTGTGTGTGTGCTTGTCTCAGAGAATATGCCCTACAGGAGATGTAAAAATTAATTATGGATATGATTTATTAAATCAACCTATTATATTAAATAATTTTCCAAAAATTATTATTAATTTAGCTAGAATAGAGCTAAAAAAGATAGTGTGTGTGTGTGTGCGTGTGTGCGTGTGTGCGTGTGTGTGTGAGTGTGTGTGTTTGTCTCAGAGAATATGCCCTACAGGAGATGTAAAAAATAATTACGGTCCATATGATTTATTAAATCAACCTATTCTATTAAATAATTTTCCAAAAATTATTATTAATTTAGCCAGAATAGAGCTAAAACAGATTATTTTCAAACCTTGAAGTAGCACTCGCTGTTAATTTTTATTTTCAAATTTGTTTCTTGAGGAAAATGCAAAGCCGGAATCCCAAATCCAATAATGTTATTATATAAAGGAATATTTTGGATCACCGAAGTTCGATTGCATTTTGGGTCATTGAAATCGCAAGTTGGGCGAGAACATAGAAAACAGCCGTTACGGTGAACATAGTAATTTCTATTATATATATATATATATATATATATATATATATATATATATATATATATATATATATATATATATATATATATATATATATATATATATATATATATATATATATATATATATATATATATATATATATATATATATATTATATATATATATATATATATATATATATATATATATATATATATATATATATATATATATATATATAATATATATATATATATATTATATATATATATATATAATATATATATATATACTATATAATATATATATATATATATATATATATATATATATATATATATATATATATATATGTATATATATATATATATATATATAATATATATATATATATATATATATATATATATATATATATATATATATATATATATATATATATATAATACTATATATATATATATATATATATATATATATATATATATATATATATATATATATATATATATATATATATATATATATATATATATATATATATATATATATATATATATTATAAGTATATATATATATATATATATATATATATATATATATATATATATATATATATGGCGATATACCAAAATTTTTACCGATACCGATACCTAAAAATTCCCCGAAGCCGATACCCGATACCCGATACCTGAAAATATGCCGATACTTGCCGATACAACTACCGATACCACTACCGATACCGATACTTTACTCCTATACAAATTTTTTTCCGATACTGATACCGATACTGAAAAGGCCGATACCGATACTGGTATTGGAAAATATGCCGATACTTGCCGATACCGTTACCGATACCGATACTTCACTCCATCCCTTATATATATATATATATATATATATATATAATATATATATATATATATATATATATATATATATATATATATATATATATATATATACTCTGAACCATATCTTGCATAATGCAGGGTAGTGTCGACTGCAGGAAGTATTCATATTCCAGCAGCCGTACGTGGGAAGAGAGAAAAACTGGTTAATTAAAATGGTTTCCCAGTCTCTAGAACCATATGAAGAACTATTTTTTATTTGTCCAAACTACCTCGAAATAACCATTCTTAATCGACTAAAAGTTACCTCGAAGTAGTTTCAATAATTTCCAATTCTAAACATTTGTTGTTAAAATTTTTTAGAATCACAAATTATTTATATTTAAATTTAATGGAAAGATCTGATTCGAAAATTATGTTGCTCCTCTTGAATTTTTTAAAATAATAATTTTAATTTAATTTATATTTTTTATTTTAATTTCAAATGTTAATTTCAATAAAAATTGAAGGAAGTATTGGTGGAGGTTGATAGAAAGGTGAGTAGAGTGAAGAGGATAGGTCTCGGTATACGTAAGGGGGTGAGTGGTAGAATGAAGAGTTGGGAAATATGATGAAAAGGAAAAAAGCTTTTTATAGGTATTTGGGTAAGAAAAAAGGAAAAAATGCCTTTAATAGATATTTGGGAACGATGGAGGAAAGGAATTGAAGGATATTCGGGAGGTGCATGGAGGTGAAAAGGGAGGCTAAGAGGGCTAAAAGAAGAGTGGAAGAATAGTGGGGCAGAAAGCTAATAGGAAATTTTAAGGAGAGATGTAAAATGTATTGGGAGAAGGTAAATACTGTGAGGAGAGGGAGAGAAGAGAAGTGGGAAGTAATGAAGGGGATGATGGTGAGTTAATTCAGGGAGAGAGAGGTAGGAAAGAGATGGAGAAAGTACTTTAATGAGTTA
>SEYY01005358.1:45000-50000 GCA_009176605.1 Armadillidium nasatum
TATTATTATTATTATTATTATTATTATTATTATTATTATTCATTTATTTATTCAGTTTTTGAAAGTAAAAGGAGCTTTGAAAATAAAGATGTCTCAAATATTGCCCATCAGTTTGGAGTCAAATAAACCATCAAAAAAGTTTCTGTAACATCTGAGAGATTGATGGTCTTTGGTCATTTAAATTTTTTTTTATTTAAAAATTTTTTTTTTTTTTTTTTTTTTTTTTTTTTTTTTTTTTTTTTTTTTTTTTTTTTTTTTTTTTTTTTTTTTTTTTTTTATTATATATATTAATATATATATATAATATATATATATATATATATATATATATATATATATATATATATATATATATATATATATATATATATATATACTCGTCGCAATTTTTAAAAATCCTTTGATTATAATTATTATATTCAAAATAGTCAAAAAAATAATTTTCCAATATAAGAAAAATTAAATGAATAAATTACTTTATTTTTTACATACGTTACATAAATATTTCATTTGTGTGGATGCGGAGTCGCATAAATCGCCCACACACACACACATACACACCCACACACTATATATATATATATATATATATATATATATATATATATATATATATATATATATATATATATATATATATATATATATATATATATATATATATATATATATATATATATATTATATATATATATATATATATATATATAATATATATATATTATATATATAATATATATATATATATAAATATATAATATTAAATAATATATATAAAAATATAAAAATTCAAAATATTAAAAAAATTCTAAAAACTGCTTCGATTTTTCCTATTAAAAGGGGAGAGCGTATTCTTTATTAAATTTTATATAATTTTAAATCCTTAATTAAAAATAACTATAAAAATCGGTTGCTTTACCTCCAGGACTACAGGGCAATATAATTGGATATCCATCATAAGCATAATCTTCGCTCATTTTCGTTGTGATTGAAGCATGAAGATCATTGTCATTTATATCAACAAAGCATTTTTCATCAGTTATGTTAATAACTGCAAAATCACTGAAGTTTTTGCTTGCTATATATTGACATCTAATAGAAAAGGCGATATGAATCTGAAATTTTGTTTTATGTTACTTTTATATTTGTTGAATAGACAACAATTTAGATTAGAGTATAAGAATTCATTATTGTGTAATTAACAATATCGGTTTCCTAAATTCTTAAAATAATTTCTATATCATTACAAATGTAGCCTTTCCTGACGTAACTTCAAATACCCTAAACAGGCCTAACCAGCCATTATCTCAATTAAGATGTTTTATTGCTCCTTATCAGTTTCACATGAAAGATGTTTGTCCTTTTTCTAATATGTCCTTTGCATATCTTTTTCAGGACAAATGTTTCTGAGATTTGTCTGTAGAATTGATGCCGAGTATTTTTTACAGTCTTAAACATTACGCGATATATCGATTACCAAGTATATTTCATGTCCATTCATAGTATCGGAGGATATAGTGGGCAGAGCTCTCTGCAGAAAAATGCACCCCTGTTATGCATATGAGGCATTAATTAATTTATTTTTATTTTATTTTTAATATTTTAGTTTCAGCTTTTTATTGTAGATTTCTATTGTTTAAATGTCATTTTATAGGTAACTATTCTAATTAGATATTTTTAAAATATTTTAAGCAGTCAAGGAAAATTTCTGAGGTGTGAAACACGCAAGTACCATTTTATTTTTAAAGCCTGATAATTAAGTATTAAAAGGATGTACAATACAATTAATGATGGAATTTTAGTTTTCATTGCATAACTCTCTAAAATGATAACTAAAATTAAAAATATTTTTTTAGAATTAGAATACGTTTAAATTTTAATATATATATATATATATATATATATATATATATATATATATATATATATATATATATATATATATATATATATATATATATATATATATATATATATATATATATATATATATATATAATGGTAATTAATTTACTTCTTGTGATGACTAAATAATTTTATTTTTAATTCCAAAGATTTGTCGCACATCCGGTAAATTAAAAACGGATCTGCAAATTAATGTATGGAATTTGAGTGTTACATTAATAGTTATAATTAATTAATTAATTTACTTTAACGGTTGCTAAGTAACTTTATTTAAACTCCTGATAATAAATACAAGAAATAGAGTAGAAGTAGAAGTAAAAATAGAGGACTGAATCTAACTAATCCCAATTTTAACTTCAGCTGATATGCTGAAATAATAATTTTCATTAAAATGCTAAGCAAATGGAAGGTTTCTAGCGTCATATTTAAATATTATCATTCTTCTCCTGTAATAATCACAAATATATTAAGTGAAGAATAAAATATCATTTTAAGAATTAAGTTCTTGAATCTACAAATAAAAACTAATAATAATTAGTGCACTGCAAAAATTGTCCTAAAGAATCATTGGGACAAGTGGCAAAAAATGTCAGTAAAATTTTCAATAGAGAAAAGACATGTTGAGCATAAGAAAGTCGCTTCACCGATTTATTTTTTAATAAGAAAATAACTGAAAAAATTTGAGGTGACATTCTTTAGGACGATTCTTTAGGACAATTTTTGGAGAGTAATTACCTTATTTTCTTCAACAAAAGCCAAAGCGATGTAAAAACAGTACCAGTTATTAAACACCAAATTTATTTCACTACTATATCCAGTATCGTGGCATACAAACTCTGAAGCGTTGACACACATTTTAATCTTGTACCTAATTCTTTGTGTTTTTTTATCTGATTTAAAGTTAATCTGAGATCAAGGTTAGATTATTTGTTTTAACATTAAAATTATTAAAGAAAATAACTAGAAGCAATATTTTTATATATATATTATATATATATATATATATATATATATATATATATATATATATATATATATATATATATATATATATATATATATATATATATATATATATATATATATATATATATATATATATATATATATATATATATTTTAAACATAGAAGTTTAAATTTTGCTATAGGGAAATAGAACAAGGGCTATATAGCACAAAAACATAGACTTTTACCTCTACGCTACTGGAGGTTCAAAAGAGAAATCCAAAGAGGAGGCACAGGAATAATAATTCACAAGAATAACCTCCAAGGACTTCTCGCGACCTCGATTGAGTGTGAGGCAACATGACCCGGGCTCGGTCACACTTTCCTCTCGCAAAATAAACAGATAAGGTAATAATTAAAATCTGTTAACACTTTCGCATACTAAATATTCAGGAAGCATCGAAGTTTAAAGTTTGCTACATGGGAATTGAATAATAAGCCTTTCATCTACACTGCCCGGCTTCGATCTCCCTATGGCAAACTTTAAACTTATATGTTTAATGAATATATATTATGCGAGAGTGTTAGCAGACTTAAATTATTACCTTATATATATATATATATATATATATATATATATATATATATATATATATATATATATTATATATATATATATATATATATATATATATATATAATAATCATCTTCCCCAGGAAGGACTTTCGTCCTGTCAGTGGGATCTTTCGAGGAAGATCCTTGGGTTTCAAGAGCCCACGACGGATACCGCTGGCTAGGCCAGGCCTATCGCGGATGCCGGAGATTATTCCCATCAGTGGCAAGACCACTCCACTGATGTACTCGTTTAACGACTGAGTCATTCGGATCAAAGCGCAAGGAGAAACCGCTCACATTTCCCGCTCCGAACAGGCCTCGAATATATATATATATATATATAATATATATATATATATATATATATATATATATATATATATATATATATATATATATATAATATATATATATATATAATATATATATATATATATATATATATATATATATATATATATATATATATATATATATATATATATAATATAATATATATAATATATATATATATATATATATATATATATATATATATATATATATATATATATATATATATATATATATATCTGCACCTTCGTCTCATTTTGGAGTGCCAATGCTCCAAATTCTCTCTTCCCCCCTCCCCACTCTCTTCACGTGTACCCACAAATTTACAAGAGCTTTTTCGTAAATTACGTTTTTAAAAAAAAACAATCTCAGTCTTCAGAGTTTACCGTCGTCTTCAAACTCCTGAAAGTCATTCAACTTAAATTTCATCCCGAAATCGTGCAAAATCTATTCTTCGAGATACCAAAAACTCTATTCTCCGTCGTAAATGCAATAATCTTTCTGGTTCCTCTTCCTCTCGCCCTTTCTAGCATTTTGCAAAAATTGTCAACCCTAACTTTGCTTCATCCTCTTTCCATCCTCTAGTTTTTTCTGATCACACAACTGCCATTTTACTTTCCACTAAAGCTGAACTCTTCGCTCAAACTCTTGCCTCTAACTCTACCATAAACGATTTCGGAGCTATTCTTCCTAGTTCAACCCCCTCCATCTCATTTATACCTAGCATTGTAGTTTCTTCTAAAGATGTCATTTCTGCTTTCTGAGCTTTTAACACTAAGAAGGCGTATGATCCTGATGGTATTCCCCTGCAGTTCAAATAACTTATGCTTCCGAGCTTGTACCCTGCCTTGGTAAACTATTTCGTCTATATCTCTCCACTTCGACCTTCCCTTCTTGCTGGAAACGTGCGCTCAGTCAACCTGTGCAGAAGAATGGGTGACCTCTCTCAGACCCTCTAACAATCGTCCTATTTCTTTAACCTCCGTTCTTTCCAAAGTTTTCGAATCTATCCTTAACAGGAATATTTGGAAGCACTTTCATTCTTCTAACCTTATCTCTGATCGCCAGTATGAGTTTCGCAAACAACGCTCTACTGGTGATCTTTTTTCCCTACTTTCTGACTTCTGGTCCTCCACTCTTCGGGGTTTCGGTGAGTCTTTCACTGTGGCGCTATACATATCGAAAGCCTTCGATAGAGTC
>SEYY01005358.1:65000-70000 GCA_009176605.1 Armadillidium nasatum
CGAACGATCAAGGAAGAAGTTTTTCTTTTTAAATTTTGTCTGTATATATATATATATATATATATATATATATATATATATATATATATATATATATATATATATATATATATATATATATATATATATATATATATATAATATATTATACATATATATATTCTTTTTACTCTCACAATCTTTCCCTCAATCGTGGGGTGGTGTCTACTTCAAGCCAAATCCATTCCCCAACACTCATCCCCTCACCATCCTATCCTCAGTCAATTGCACTCCCTCCTCCTAGCTTAACAGTCTGTTCCTCAATAAATCCTTGACCCCACTCATCCAACATCCCCTCGGACACCTCCGCCTATGGCACTGACCACTTCTGATTCAAGCGCCTTTTTTGCCAATTTGTCCTCATTCTTTGAATACACATGTCCAAACCATCTTAGTATGCTCTTTTCAGATCTGCCAATGTATATATATATATATATATATATAATATATATATATATATATATATATATATATATATATATATATATATATATATATATATATATATATATATATATATATATATATATATATATATATATATATATATATATATATATATATATATATATATATATATATATATATATATATATATATATATTTTTTTTTTTTTTTTTTTTTTTCTTTCTTTCTCTCTCTCTCTCTCTCTCTCTCTCTCTCTATATATATATATATATATATATATATATATATATATATATATATATATATATATATATATATATATATATATATATATATATATATATATATTATTTCAGTGCACACAGAAAAGTTCAAAATGAATATAATCAGTATTGTATTGACGCTTGTTTGTCTGAATTTAATTGAAGTAAACTCCTATGGCTCAATTTCTTCACAAAAAAACAACCCTTCTATCGAAGAAAGCGAAATCATAAATGCTATTCAAGAATTTGGTAGAAAAATATCTCATGCTCAGTGGTCAAAGAAGCCAAATGATAATGTTGTTTTATCTCCTCTAAGTATAACTACCATTCTTAATTTGCTAATGCTTGGCACTACCGGACCATCTAATTTGGAATTACACGAGGCAGTCGGTTATCCTAATGGCATTGAGGAAAGGTCAATTCATGAAACTTTTCGACAAATTTTTGCTTCACTTCAGCAATCAGGTAGTGGGGTTCAGGTGTCTTCAAATACTAGACTATTTCCTCAGGAAGGGTTTCATGTTCTAGAGTCATATAAAAATGTGTGTGATAAATCTTACTCCACGGAAGTACAAAATTTAGATTTTCGAGGCTCTCCAGACGTTGCTATTGAAAGGATTAACAGTTGGGTTGCAAATAGTACACATGGAAAAATCAAGAAAATATTTTTAGACCCTCTAAGCCCTGACACAGTTTTTGTTGCTTGCAACGTCGTTTTTTTGAATGCAAAATGGGTACATAAATTCGACTCTCGTTTAACAAGGAACGGAATTTTTTACACTGGAAAAGAAAATATTACCATTCCTATGATGACTTCAGATATGAGAGTTCCTTATGCAAGAGATGACAAAGTAGGATTTGAAATTGTATCCCTTCCTTACGAAGGAAATCGGTATTCTATGTATATTTTACATCCTTTGGATAATGCAGGAATCAGTGATCTCATTCAATTGGAAAAAACTCTTAATCCAGATTACCTAAATTCTTTAATCGACCAAATGACAACTCAAAGGTTACTAGTGACACTTCCAAGAATGAGACTGTATCAAGACCTTGATCTGAAAATGGACCTCAAATCCCTTGGCGTTGATCAAATTTTTAGTGAAAGGCTAGCTAATTTTGAAAGACTTAGTGATAAGCAAGGCCTATTTGTCAGCGACATTTTTCATAAAGCTGTTCTTGAAGTCACGGAAGAAGGTACAAGCGCTGCTGCCGTGACTGCATCTGTGATTTCTCCAACATCACTTCCAGGAAGGTTTGTTGTGGACAAACCCTCTTTACTCTTTATTAGGGATAATGAAAATGGTTTAATACTATTTTGGGCAAAAGTTATAAAACCCGAGAAATTAACTGCTTATTAAAATATGCTTTGTTTCATAATTTATAATTTTAACAAGGAATATATTTATCTATGTTAAATAATAATGATTGAAGAAACTATATAGAAGTGCTGCACTTATTTTAAAAATACAAGCAAATATAAAAGTTTTGTTATTTTTGACTCATATAATTTATTAAAGCTTTACCTGTTTATTTATTTTAGTTCAATTTTTTTTTAAAAAATAAAAAATTTAAAATAGCTAAAATGCATAAATTAAAACTACAGTATTAAATATATGATATACTTTTAAATAATTCTTAATTTTTTTAAAAAATAAAATTTATTGCTTGTACGAGGTTTTATTCTCCCTTTTTATCAAACGTTGTGACAAAATTCTCTTATATCCCATATTTATACATTAAAATATACAAATTTCGATATTTAAAATTTCGATATTTAAATTATCGATATTTTTATACATTAAAATATATACAAATTTCGTTATTACTAAAATTTATAAAATCTATCTTTTAAAATTTATAAAATTTATGAAATTTATTTTTTTAAATTTATAAAATTTATAGAATTTATCTTTTAAAATTTATATAATTTATTAAATTTAAATTAAATTTATGTACTTAAAAACAGAATTTTTAAGATCTTGTAGAAAATGAATAGATAAAATAAATAAGGATTTAGAACAAGAATAGATAAAATACATAAGATAATTTAGAAAAAGAATAGATAAAATAGGTAAGATAATTTAGAAAATAAAAATAAATTTTTTAAAAAAAGTTAACTTTTTAATAATTTAAAAATAAAAAATGTAGTAATAAAATATTTTTTTGAAGCATTAATTCTTTAAATTGAAAATTATTATATTAGGATACAAATTTTATTGCAAATTGAAAATTGGGGCTTGGTTTATAGTAATTTTTTCTTTAATTATTATTATTATTATTATTATTATTATTATTATTATTATTATTATTATTATTATTATTATCATTAAAATAATAATAGTAGTGGTAGTAGAATTTTTTTTTATAAAATGTTTTCCCTTACATTGCATCATTAAATATTAAATAGTCGTAGAGAGATTGCTTTTTATTTTTAGTAATGAATCAAATTGATGCTGGGCATATAAAAAACTAATGGATTACATGTGGTACAAATTTATTTATTTTTTTAAAAAAAAAAAAATTTTTTTTTTTCTTTTTAAATTATTTATTAAAATTCTTCAAGTTATTAAATATATATATTATATATATATATATATATATATATATATATATATATATATATATATATATATATATATATATATATATATATATATATATATATATATATATATATATATATATATATATATATATATATATATATATATATATATATATATATATAGTCTTTTTCAAATGGGAAAGTTAATATGTTCTCCAGGATATATGATATAAATGAAAGGAAATCATCACAAGAAAGTTATATATCTTAATCAGCTGCAATGGTGTAACAAGTGGGGCCAGTGGGTAAGGACTCCTCCTCTATATATAAAATAAATATATATATATATATATATATATATATATATATATATATATATATATATATATATATATATATATATATATATATATATATATATATATATATATATATATATATATATATACTATATGATATATGAAGCTTTGAGGATGTTCAGTTTGTCCCTCAAGGAAATTTTTTCAATCATCATAAAAATATACCGTGTTGGATATAAAAAATTAATATTTATGATCATACTATAAAGCGAATATAATTGAATAAATTTCCAAATAGGAAACGTTAATTAAAAATAATAAAAAAAAAATGTTGATAATCAACTTTCCTGTTCTAGACTTCAACTTTTATACTTATAGAAAACTCAAGCGTTTAGGGGATTGTAATAAAACCTCTTCTCTGTTCTCCTTTTCAATCTCGTCTTCAATTTTCAGCCATAGGTGGTTATTGTGCTCATGAGCTCAATGACGTACTTTGCTCTCATAACTGGTTTGGAGGCTTCTGAATTTTCTACCTCATATCTAAGGCTTTTTTGTTTATTCCCGTTAATTAAATTATGTTTATATATCTGTCTCCTAACTATACTAAATTCATCGACTTCTTAAACTTCAAAATAGAGAACAGTTTCTCACCTTTTTCCTTTTTTTAATCACTGTTCTGAGAGTGTGTAAAGTGCAGTTCAAACGAAAATCCTCCAGCAAGAAGGCGTACTGCACATTCCATCATTTTCCCTTTACTCATTCTTTATTAATTCTGACTGTTCTAAAGCTACCAGTTATAAGAACGTTGTAATCAGGAATTATCGACCACTTGTTCAACCACTTTGCTAAGAATGTGATCAGTAGCCCTCCTCTCTCTCATCTCTTGTTTTCACTCTCTGTTATTTTATCTTTTGTTTAAATTAAATGCCTCTGTTAATCCTTTGTGTCTAAATAAACTTGAGATGATTCTGCTATTAATCCTCTAACTATCCTTTCTTCATTTATCCAGAGACAAATTTCTTTATGCTGCGAATTTCATAGCTTTGAACGTGTTTCTGTTGAGTTCTGAAAACATCTTGCACATTGTGGTGGAAAATTATTTCATCTCTTCCAGTTGTCGTTGATCGTTATAGTTTAAGTTTTCTTTTGATTAAGGCGACTTTATATTGGATTTAACATAGTTACCAATATCAATCTTTTAAAATTTTTATTTTTTTGAACATGTATTCGATGTCATTGGCAAATAGTATACATGAAAAATATTATATAATATCGATGTTGCATTCCATAGTTGACTTTTTATTAATTATTAATATAAGGTATTCTATAAAATCATATTTACGACATTTAATAAAATCAACAATAACTCTAAACAAACTTCATCAACCAGTGCAAAAGAACGAATCTATTTTTGTTTGAGAGAACATCTCAAACTCTCTCGGC
>SEYY01005358.1:75000-82500 GCA_009176605.1 Armadillidium nasatum
CCCCCCCCTCCCAACTTCCCCCCCCCTCCCAATTTATTAAACGCAAAACTCAGTACGTTTCTTGATTTTATAGATATATATATATATATATATATAATATATATATATATATATATATATATATATATATATATATATATATATATATATATATAATATATATATATATTATAATTTTGGAGATCGCCAAAGCAAGATGCATTAAAATTGGATAGAAAGAGAAGGACTTAGAAGATAGAATTTTGAGTGTGGAAAAAGTATAAAATTCTTAAGGACTTCGTCTCCATCTGCAGTCAGCACATATGACTTAGCCGAGAAGTTTTTGATAAATTGAAAAGGAGAACAGTTCGGGAAATTATTCATAGTGTCTAGTGCGCGGTTTAAAGAAGTTCACTTTAGATATTGATGAGTGTAAGCTGTAAATAAATATTTCAAAACTATAAAAAACTGAAAAAAATTACTTTAAAGATTTTAATAAATGAAAATTGTAAAGAAATAATTAATTTTTCAGTCAGATTATGTGAAGCGACATATTATTAGGTTTATGTTCTTTTTCATTTTTTTCAAAATTTGTAAAGCTTCATAAGTTTGGAGATCATGAAAATTTGCTTCTTCAACTTGGACAGAGAAGAATATTAAGATCTTAATAACTTTGTCCGAAGATGTGGGCTTTATTCATCCATCTGCATGTGTGGGGCTCTGAAAATCCATCATTTAAAACAGTTTCTCTTCCCATCAAAGGCTTCACAAAATGCAAGAAAACATAACTTAGAGCTATCGCCATCTTACTGGCATAAAGAAAATGTATCATGAAGAAAAGTTCTTCGCATGGTTCTAGAGGCTGGGAACCCTCTAACCAGTTTTTCCCTATTCCCAAGTACAACTGCAGGAATTTTTTTTCCTGCAGTTGACACCACCCTGCAGCATGCGGGATATTGTGTAGTGTATAAAAAAAAAAAAAAAAAAAAAAAAAAAAAAAAACAAATATATAATATTATTTTTTATATTTATATATATATATATATATATATATATATATATATATATATATATATATATATATATATATATATATATATATATATATATATATATATATATATATATATATATATATATATATATATATATATATATATATATATATATATATATATATATATATATATATATATATATATATATATATATTATATATATATATATATATATATTATATATATTTCAGAGAATTCATATCCACAATGAATTTAAGCAGTTACATATTAATCTTTATCGTATTTCATATTCAAGTGAACATAGTTTTCTCTGCAACTTGCAAAATGAGAGATTATTCTACAACAGAAATTCAAATTACGAATGCCGTGCAAATGCTCGGAAAAAAAATATCTCGTGCTCAGTGGGTAAGGAATCCAAAAGATAATGTTGTTCTGTCTCCTCTAAGTATAGCGATCATTCTTAATTTATTAATGCTTGGAACCAACGGAAGTTCAAAATTGGAAATAAAAAAGGCCCTTAATTATTCGAGGAATCTTCAAGAAGAAGTTATTCATAAAAAGTTCAAAGACATACTTACTTCCCTCCCGCAATCAGAAAGTGGGTTCAGCATTTTTTTAAACACAAAGATATTTGCTCGTAAAGGATCCGAAATTTTAGAATCATATAAAAATGTTTCCAAAAATTTTTATTTTACTGAAATACAAAACTTAGATTTTCTAGAGTCACCCAGGATTTCTATGAATTTAATTAACTGGTGGGGTTCAAACAGTACACAAAACAAAGTCGTTAAATTATTACCAACTCCTTTAAATCCTAATTCAGTATGCGTTATTTATAGTATAAATTTTTTAAATGCTCCTTGGAAAAATAAATTCAACTCTTGTCTAACAAAGAACGGGATGTTTAATACTGGAAGGAAAAATATTACCATACCTATGATGACCTCAGGAATGGAAATTCCTTATTTTAGGGATGACAAAGGGAAGTTTGAGATTATAGCTCTTGCATATGAAGATAAACGTTACTCCATGTATATATTAAAACCAACGGACAATGCAGGCATCAGTAAACTCATACATGTAGAAAATTCTATGAATTCAACCAACCTGAACTCTTTAATTAGTCAAATGAAGACTAAGAGAATGTTAGTGACAATTCCCAAGATGAGACTGAGTCAAAATCTTGATCTTGAAATGGATTTCAGGTCTCTTGAAATAAGTCATATTTTTAGTCAAAGTTCAGCAGATCTAGAAAACTTCAGTAACAACCAAAAATTATTTTTTAATAAAATTTTCCATAAAGCTTTTCTTGAATTTAGAGAACATGGCACAAATGATGATTCTGTGAGCGAATCTCAGATCTTACCAACATCACATCCGAAAAGGTTTATTCTTGATCAACCTTCTTTACTTTTTGTTAGAAATAATGATAATGGTTTAATTCTATTTTGGGCGAAAGTTATAAAACCCGAACCATTAACAACTTAAAATTTGTCCTTACATTTGCTAAAACAGATTCAACTTTATATTATAATCAAAATATTAGATGAAACCATGTAAAATTAATTATTAAGAATGGGGATAATATAACCTTGTATTATTAACTGTCTCACATATATTTTATTATATGAAAATACAGATACATTAAATTATATTTAATGTGATGTATTTTTATAACCATTTGATGTATTTTTATAATCGTTTTACTTCATAAAAATTATAATTGCAAAAGTATTTCTTATTTATTTCTGTAAACAATATTTATATCCCTTACAGTTTTAGTTAAGATATGGTATATAAATACCATATATATATATAGATATATATATATATATATATATATATATATATATATATATATATATATATATTATATATATATATATATATATATATATATATATATATATATATATATATATATAAAATATCATTTATAAAATGATACTATTTCAAAATATATTATAAAAAAATATTTCTTACATTGTTTAAAATAGGAAAATTTCTAATGATTATTATATTGAAGTATCAGAGAGAGAGTTCTAATTTTCTAAATTGTTTCATTATTTAATGCATATTTATTTGCAAACAGATTACAATATAAATATTCAACGAAAATCAACGAATTTTGGGAAAGAAAGATTTTTGTTTCATATTTTTTTCCTATTTATAGAATTTAAAAGTGTTTATTTCACTACTAGATCATATTGCAATATAAAAGAAAGATTATGTATTGCTTCCTTTTACAATTAAATGTTTTTATTTATTTGTTTCAAATAATTTCCTATTGAGACTGAAGGATTATATATATATATATATATATATATATATATATATATATATATATATATATATATATATATATATATATATATATATATATATATATATATATATATATATATATATATATATATATATATATATATATATATATATGAAGTTCACATCTCACGGGCATTGCCCTATTCGAGGTGAGAGCTTGAAGACAAGTATCTTTTTACAAATGCTCTCCGAATATTCGAAAGCAATCTTCAGAAATATTTTAATATATTAAACTTTATTTCATTTAAAAAAACATTTCAACAGTTTCTTTTAACAAACATTTAACTCTTCATTTTTGGCACAGTTAAGAATCTGAGCATAGATCATTTGCTTTTATTTTTATACAAACATATACCTATAAAGGGCATTCATAAAATACAACTTTAAAAATCTAATAAAAATTTAAATGTTTACTAACGTGTTTAGGTAGAATTGTTTTTTTTTTTTCAAAAGGAAATTGAAATAGTGTAATAAGAATTGTTACTTGTTATTCACATGATTTTGATAAGTGGCTTCATCTGACTGCAGAAGTCCTTATTTTTCTCAGTCGTTATGAATTCTCTCTAAAAAAAGGCCTGGTGATCAAAGTACGTAAGTAATTCAAAATTCAAAATAATTAAGATTTATAATAATGGGAAATGTTGAGAAAAGAGAGGTAATGGCAGGCCTAGAACATAAGATGAAAATGTTAAAATGATCGACATTCATCCTTTACCAATCTGAGAAAGTAAGAATGAATTACGATTGGTTCACAACTGTTCATAAAGTTCTATGGAAGCGTTTACAAGTGCTGTTGTTATAATTTTTAAATACTACTGAAAATCATACAAGTGGGAATGGTTTCTTGTAAGAAGTTTCCAGATTCTGTTGTTAAATGCTTAGAGTACTGAATTTTTCTATATAAAAAAAATTGTTTATCGAGAAAAACACTTTTACAAATAGTTTACAAATAAACAAAATAAAAGAATATTGAAGACTTGGAAAAGTGTTTGCCAAGTAAAAACATTAGAAACAGTCCATAAAATTAATGCATGGTATGGTAAGAGTAAAAGAACTAATTCTATATATATATATATATATATATATATATATATATATATATATATATATATATATATATATATATATATATATATATATATATATATATATATATATATATATATATATATATATATATATATATATATATA
Organism: Armadillidium nasatum; assembly: GCA_009176605.1. Classification (NCBI taxonomy): domain Eukaryota; kingdom Metazoa; phylum Arthropoda; class Malacostraca; order Isopoda; family Armadillidiidae; genus Armadillidium; species Armadillidium nasatum. The sequence goes on from SEYY01005358.1 coordinate 79,517, forward strand.
TATATTATATATATATATATATATATATATATATATATATATATATATATATATATATATATTATATATATATATATATATATATATATATATATATATATATATATATATATATATATATATATATATATATATATATATATATATATATATATATATATATATATATATATATATATATATATATATATATATATATATATATATATATATATATATATATATATATATATATATATATATATATATATATATATATATATATATATATATATATATATATATATATATATATATATATATATATATATATATATATATATATATATAATATATATATATATATATATATATATATATATATATTATATATATATATATATATAATATATATATATATATATATATATATATATATATATTATATATATATATATATATATATATATATATATATATTATATATATATATATATATATATATATATATATATATATATATATATATATATATATATATATATATATATATATATATATATATATATATATATATATATATATATATATATATATATATATATATATATATATATATATTATATATATATATATATATATATATATATATATATATATATTCTTCATCTTCTTCTTCTTCTTCTTCTTCTTCTTCTTCTTCTTCTTCTTCTTCTTCTTCTTACAATACTGATTGGTACTTCTATAGTGCAAAATATGGATAATGAATTTGCATTTCGTAACCCTAGGAAAAGGAAATGTAAATGCGTTTCAAAGGGAACAATATGCGATTTAGAAAATGACCTTATGGATATACAAGTCAAAGATGACAGTCTTGTATGCCTCATGGTTGGCTCGAATGACGTGTTTAAAAAAGAATCTATGGTTAACGACCTAATTGATAAATATAGAAAAACAATCCAGAAAATAAAAGAAAAAACTAGTAAGGTTTTATGTTTGGGAGTTTTGCCTCGCAACTTTATGAGCTTAAAATTTTCAAGCAGAGCTATTTTCTTTAACACTAGGCTAGAAGAAATATGTAGGGAAGAAAACGTCTTTTTCTCCAACTTTTGGGGAAGTTTTGCTAACCATAATTATTTATTTAGAAGGGATGGGGTTCATCTGAATGACGTTGGTGACGCAAGATTGGGTCGACTATTAGATGCAGAAGTCACAAAACTGTATAGAGAGATAATTTGTAAGAAACAGGATTTTCGGGTAGGTCAAGATCTTCATTCGAAGTTAGCGAAATGAAAGCGGTTTCTCTTAATGCAAGAAGCATCCGAAACAAATTAAATGAATTTAAAGCTATTGTTTACGTCGAAAACTATGATATTATTGCAATTACAGAGACTTGGTGCAACTTTAAAGATCGTGATTTCATTTCGGAATTTCATATTTATGGCTACAAGTTATTTTTCAAAGATAGAAACAACAGGGAAGGGGGTGGCGTTATGATTTATATAAAAGAAACATATCGAACCACTCAGCTAGAACTAGATGAAATTAATGAAATTGATATCATTGGTATTAAAATAGAAATGCTGAATATAAATTTAAATTTAATTAATGTTTATCGTCCACCGTCTTCACAGTCAGAAGTAGATATACTTCTGTATACCGAATTAAGCAGAATTTCAGAAGGGTATACAATAATTTTAGGTGACTTTAACTGCCCAAATATCAACTACGATTTACTTGATGCAGATGCGGAAGGTAAGCGATTACTAAAATTCTTAGGAGATAGTTTTCTGTTTCAAATAAACGACTGCCCAACGAGAGGGAATAATATTTTAGACCTGTTAATAGTTAGTCACTTAAATTTGATAAAAAGATTTGAGGTTATTGAACCTATTGGAAAAAGCGATCACAACATGGTAAAATTTATTATTAATGTTGAAAACAAAATATATAACAATCATTTGAAAGTTCCAGATTTTAAAAATGCGAATTTCAATGATTTTAAAGATAGTTTATTTTCCTACGATTGGGATGAAATATTATTAGGAAATGTTAATATAATGTGGAATACTTTTTCTACAAATATTTAATGAAACAAAAGAAGTTTGTGTTCCCATATAAAATGAAGCGAACTTTTACAAATTCGAAACCAAGATGGTGGAATAATGAAATTAGGGATTCTTTAAGTAATAGAAACAGAGCTTATAAATTTTGGAAATCTTCTCCAACTGTGGAAAATAATAACATTTACATAGCTTGGCGTCGAAACTGCAAAAGATTAATCAGATATTTTAAAAGAAATTTCGAAATTAATATTGCTCGAGAAAGTAAAAATAATCCCAAGATGTTTTACAACTATGTAAATAATAAAAGTTCTATTAAAGAATCAATTGGACCAGTTTTGGACAATGACGGAAATTTAAAATCAAATAATGTTGATGTGGCAAATGTTTTAAATAATTTTTTTTCCTTCAGTTTTTACGAAAGAAAACCTAAATAATGTTCCTAGTATGCAAGATATAAAAGATTTTTATATAGACAAATATTCTAGATACATTTGAAATTTTTGAAGAGGAAGTTGCATTCCAAATTGATAAATTATTAATAAATAAATCCCCTGGACCAGATGGCTTCTACCCGGTACATCTTAAAAGCTTGAAAGATATATTAGTGAAACCTTTGACTAAGCTCTTCAACGAATCTCTACAACAGGGAATAGTTCCGCATGATTTCAAACTTGCTAATATAACTCCTATTTTTAAAAAAGGTGATCGTAAGCTTCCCAATAACTACAGACCAATTAGTTTAACTTCTATTGTTGGCAAAATTTTTGAGGCAATACTAGCGAGTAGATTAGTTGCACATCTTGAAGATCACGAGTTGCTCAATAATTCTCAACATGGCTTTAGAAAAAATAGATCATGCTTAACAAATTTACTAGAATTTTTTAATGAAGTTATTAACAATGTAGATAACCACAAATCTTATGATGTCATTTACTTAGA
>SEYY01005358.1:87500-92500 GCA_009176605.1 Armadillidium nasatum
TAAATAGTAACCAGGTGAGAAAAAAATTAAAATACCAATTTTAGGGACTAAAATAGAAAACAGAAATTCAGAAGGTAATCTTAATTTTAATCCAAATCAAACGCTGACATGCCCCTTATTTCAATGAAAGTAGACCTTTTTCATTAATTAAATATTTTTAATAATTTTATTAAGCATATTCTGAATTTTGAAATCAGACTGCCAAATAATAAATTATTTTCATTTTTTTTTCCAGAATGAGAAATAGATAAATATTTATAACCAGGTTTTCTGATTAGGTAATAAATAACACGTTTCACAAGCGAGTAACTTCGCCTGTATAAATCTTATATTCTGAAAAGATTTATTTTGTGTAAGTGTGTATATATATATATATATATATATATATATATATATATATATATATATATATATATATATATATATATATATATATATATATATATATATATATATATATATATATATATATATATATATATATATATATATATATATATATATATATATATATATATATATATATATATATATATATATATTACTTATTATTTATTATTATTATTATTATTATTATTATTATTATTATTATTATTATTATTATTATTATTATTATTATTATTTTATTAAACTAAGGAAATTATCTAACGGTTTTCTATAGTTAAACCATTTAAAACCCAACCATTGCCCTTTATTTCATTCATTTTTGAAAAACGGTCCACTTGGCAGCAACTAACTTATGCTAGGACGGTCGCCTTGGGGCCTGATCTTTCTCGTATCTCTAGATCTCTACTTGGGGCAAAAATCATTAATTTTCATTGATTCAAAAACCCAAAAAACTCGACAATCATCAGTACAACTACAGCAACTTTGAAAGCACGCAACTCAAACTTTATCTTCTTATTTCTGGTATTCCATTTTGTCCTGATGTTTCTTTGAAGTACTGAAAAATCTCTTTCGCCAAACAAGCTTCTAAAAGATTAGAAATTTGAGACTAATACTCTATCCCAAGTTTTTGATATGAATTATGGGTGTTGTTACCCTTTTATAGAGTATGCATTACTCATCTGGTGTGGTTCAGCACACATTGATATCCTGGATAAGATGGAATTTAAAGCTTCTTTGATAGTCAACTCTACCACTCTAATTATTTTCATTATCTTTATAGTTGTCGAAAAGATATATTACTATACTATATTATATTACTCTCTATACTATCGCTATGAAAATGGACATTGCTCTTCTCAACTCTCTTCAAACCTTCTCATTTGAGAAGAGCTCTTGTGACTCGTCTTTCTGTGCAGTCTAATGCATTCTCTATCCAATTCTCTGACCCCAGATTTCAACGGTATCCCTACCCATGCATGTTTCAAAAGTAAAATCATTAAACCTCTTCCATCTCTTTTTCTCCACTTCCAATGTCGATCATTGATTTAGATGCCATTTTGGTTTTTAAAAAATCCTGGTGTATATTTTTGACCTTTTAACACCTGAGGATATATGAAAATGAAAAATGAAATATAGGAGCCTTGGTGGAGTTAGTACTAAGCCAACGTTAATGCATATATATACATATATATATATATATATATATATATATATATATATATATATATATATATATATATATATATATATATATATATATATATATATATATATATATATATATTATATATATATATATATATATATATATATATATATATATATATATATATATATATATATATATATATATATATATATATATATATATATATATATATATATATATATATATATATATATATATATATATATATATATATATATATATATATATATATATATATATATATATATATATATATATATATATATATATATATATATATATATATATATATATATATATATATATATATATATATATATATATATATATATATATATATATATATATATATATATATATATATATATATATATATATATATATATATATATATATATATATATATATATATATATATATATATATATATATATATATATATATATATATATATATATATATATATATATATATATATATATATATATATATATATATATATATATATATATATATATATATATATATATATATATATATATATATATCAGAGAATACATATCCCAAGATGAATAGAAATAGTTGCCTGCTGCTAATACTCTGCTTGATTGTAATTCAAATAATCACCGTTTTCACCGTTTGTTCGCCAATGAAAAACTCTTCAAGCGCCGAAGCTCAAGTTATCAATATGGTAGAAGAGCTTGGTAGAAAAATCTCTCAAGCTCAGTGGAGAAAGAATCCGAATGATAATGTTGTTCTGTCTCCTCTAAGCATAGCAATCATTCTTAATTTGTTAATTCTTGGGACTAATGGAAGTTCTAATGTAGAATTAAAGAACGCACTTAATTATTCAAGTGACCTTCAAGAAGAAGCTATTCATGAAGTGTTTAAAGGCATACTTGTTTCACTCCCGGATTCAAAAGGTGTTAAAATATCTTTAAATACAAGACTATTTCCTCGTGAAGGTTCTCAAATTCAAGAATCATATAAAAATGTTTCAAAGAATTATTACTTCACGGAAATTCAAAGTTTAGATTTTCAAAAATCTCCCGCTCTTGCTAAGGAAGCAATAAATAGTTGGGTTTCAGACAGTACACAAGGTAAAATTGTGGAATCCTTTTCAGGACCTTTAAGACCTGATACAGTTTTGGTTGCTTGTAGTGTCCTGTTTTTGAGTGCAGCATGGGAAAATAAATTCAACTCTAACCTAACAAAGAACGGGACGTTTAATACTGGAAGGAGAAATATTACCATACCTATGATGACCTCAGATATGAATATTCCTTATTTTAGAGATGACAAAAGTAGTTTTGAAATTGTAGCTCTTCCTTATGAAGATAAGAGTTACTCTATGTATATTTTAAAACCAATGGATAGTACAGGCATTAGTAAACTCATACAGATTGAAAATTCTCTGAATTCTACATATCTAGACTCTTTAATCAGTCAAATGGAGAATCAGAGGATATTAGTGACCATTCCGAGGATGAAATTGAATCAAAAACTTGACCTGGAAATGGACCTCAAGACTCTTGGAATAAAACAAATTTTTAGTAGAAATTTGGCAAATTTGGTCAATCTCAGCGATAAACAAAAGTTATTCCTCACCAAAATTTTTCATAAAGCCTTTCTTGAAATCACAGAAGATGGCACAAGTGGTGCTGTCGTGACTACAAACGTGATTTCACCCACATCTCTTCCGGAAAGATTTATTTTGGACAAACCTTCTTTACTTTTCGTTAGAGATAATGAAAATGGTTTAATACATTTTTGGGCAAAAGTTATTAGACCCGAACCATTAACAACTTAAAATTTGTCTTTAAACTTGTTAAACTGGTTCGTGAAAGATTTTATAATCAAGATATTTGATGAAACCATAAAAATGAAGTTAAGAAGCGAGTTATAATTGCCAATTTTATTATTTGTCTTGTACATAGTTACTTATCTTAAATACATTTATTTGAACTTCAATTTATTTCCTTAGCTTCAAAATAGATGCCTATACCATATTTTAATCATATGTATCATTATAAAATAGTGAACTTTATGTAAAAAAGTTTCTTGCTCAATTTTTTTCTCATATATTTGAGAACAATATGTATAAATCATGTATATTTCTATGTAAGAGACTGTATATTATACAATATATTTAAAAATAAAAAAAATTTCCAAACATTATTTGTAGTATAAAAAAACCTTTTTGCTTTTGTAGTAATGTAAATAAATTTCCTAAATGTTGATTTATGTTTTTTTTTTTATTTTTTCGAACATATTTGAATATAAACATGAAAACATCTTGTTATTAGTTTTGTTTCAAAAGAGAAAAATAAATATTAATAAAAGCTATCACTGGAACATATTTAGGAGCATAAAGTTTCTAAATAAAATAATAATAATAATAATATTATATTATATTATTATTATTATTATTATTATTATTATTATTATTTTTATTATTATTATTATTATTATTATTATTATTATTATTATTATTATATTATTATTATTATTATTATTATTATTATTATTATTATTATTATTATTATATAAATTTAGAAATCAGATTGCAATTTAGCTACAATATCACATCTTTTCAGTCTTTTCAACTTATGTATCATTTCACATCTTTTCTTTTTTATTTTTTTTTTCAAAATCTATTTCATCTCAGATCGTTTTTCAATTTTCTAATATTAAGTAATACTTTCTTGTTACTTTTCTTATTTTAAAGATCACAATTATGAAAACTTATTTACTGCTGATATTTTCGAGGATTTTCTTTTTAAAAAGATTTTTAAAGGTTTTAGAATTAATTAATTAATTATATTAATAAATTAAATTATTAAAATAAATTAATATCACAATGAATGAACTATACTTGATTTTACAACTACTTGAACCTGACAGTTCAGAGTTCGTCTCCCTAATGATTGAGTCTTCAAAAAAAAAAAAACTAATATTAAATATGAAAATATAAAATAAAAACAAAAAAAATTAAATTTTCATTCTATAGTTTTGAATTTTCATTAAAAATATATTGAATACATTAAAAAAGGAAAAAAAATTATATCTGATGGGTTGGTACTTTAAATATATTGATTACAGAAAACTATCAAAACTCTCTTAAATTACATAAAACTGTTTTAAATTACATAAAACTCTCAAGGTGTAATGGAGAATGTATATACTCTTGCGGGTTAAACGATGCTGCAAGTAGTTTACTTTAAATAACTACATCAGTTCGAATTTTCTACTTCTTATTCTACTTTTTAAGTACTCTAGAAATATTAGTACCTGAATGTAGAACTTCTTTAAAAGTTATATTGTTTATAGTAAAAAAAAAAAAAAAAAGAAAAAAAAAAAAAAAAAGTTTTAATATATATATATATATATATATATATATATA
>SEYY01005358.1:97500-100000 GCA_009176605.1 Armadillidium nasatum
AGCACTGTAATTAAAGGCACGTAAATAAATTTACACACACACACACACACACATATATATATATATATATATATATATATATATATATATATATATATATATATATATATATATATATATATATATATATATATATATATATATATATATATATATATATATATATATATATATATAATAATAAATAAAAAACCACTAAATAAAAAATAAAAATAAAAAAGTTAAAATTAAGGGGAATTAACTAAGTGCTAAAACCGGAAATAGCAGAAAAAGGAATAAAAATTTAAAACGCACTATATTTCAGGGAACTATCCCTTTCTTCTGATGCGATCAGGTTAAAAGAAAAGTTAAGACTGTCTTAACTTTTCTTTTAACCTGATCGCATCAGAAGAAAGGGATAGTTCCCTGAAATATAGTGCGTTTTAAATTTTTATTCCTTTTTCTGCTATTTCCGGTTTTAGCACTTAGTTAATTCCCCTTAATTTTAACTTTTTATTATTTTTATTGTTTTATTTAGTGGTTTTGTGGTTATAATTAATAATAGAGAGCGAGTTGTTTAGTTCTCTTTAAAATATTATATATATATATATATATATATATATATATATATATATATATATATATATATATATATATATATATATATATATATATATATATATATATATATATATATATATTATAGGGATGGAGTAATATACGGTATCGTATCGGTATGGTATCGGCAATATATATATATATATATATATTGGTATCGGTATATTTTCATATCGGTATCGGTATCGGCAAAAAATTTGTATAGGAGTAAAGTATATCGGTAGTCGGTATAGTATCGGCAAGTATCGGCATATTTCAGGTATCGGGTATCGGGTATCGGCTTCGGGATTTTTAGGTATCGGTATATCGGTAAAAATTTTGGTATCGCTCCATCCTTATATATATATATATATATATATATATATATATATATATATATATATATATATATATATATATATATATATATATATATATATATATATATATATATATATATATTTCTTTGCCAAGTTCTTAACAGGAAATTTGGAAATATCATTTTCTAATCTTATCTCTGATCGCAAGAAAGAAACGCTCTACTGGCGATCTTCATTCCCTTCTCTTTGACGCTTGGTCCTCCGCTCTTCGACATTTCGGTGAATCGTTTGCTGTCGCGCTGAACATATCGAAAGCTTTCGATAGAGTCTGTCACAAAGCTTTGATTTCTAAACTTCCCACTTTCGATTCATCTTTGTTTTCTCTAATTTCCTTCCGGTCGTTCAATAGCAGTAATTGTATATTGTAGACGGCCACCATTCTTCCTTCAAATCTATTAATAGTGGTGTTCCTCAGGGTTATATCCTATCCCCAACACTTTTTCTACTTTTCTTTAATGACCTTCTCTCCATAACTTCATCTCTTGTCTGCTTCTATGCTGATGGTTTCACCCTACATTACTCCTTTCAGTTTGAAAGGCTTCCCTCCACACAGCAGTTGATAGACTAGAGGAGGGTACCCTTGGAGCAAATAACCTATGATCTTTCATAGTAATTCAAATAGGGGCAGAGAAAAATGGTTGTATTGAATGCCAAATAGCTCAGTTCTTTCATCTCTCCACTCGACACAATCTTCCACACAACTATATCTTCGTCGAAAACACACAATTCAAACCTTCATCTTTTCTTAAAATCTTCAGTGTATATTTTTCTCTTGATCTATCTTGGAAAGATCACATTACTTCTCTTTCTGAACAAGCTTCTATGACGTGGGTGTTATGAAGCGCCTTCGTAATTTATTCACGACACTCCAGTTGTTTGAACTCTAAAGGGATGTTGTTCTCCCCTGTATGGAGCATGCTTCACACATCTGTGTTAGTTCCACAAATGCAGCTCTCCTTGAGAAGGTGGAGTATAAGGCTTTTGGTCTCATCAACTCTCCCGCTCTTACTAATTCTCAGCAGTCTCTTTCTGCCCATCGAATTGTTTCGTCACTCTCTCTATACTATCGCTATTACAATGGACACTGCTCTTCTAAACTCTCTCATTGTATACTTTCCCTATTGAGAAGAGCTCGTGCCACACGCCTTTCTTCACAGTCTAGACTCTAGACTTTAGAGCCCAGACTTAACCTCTAAGATCAATCTCACATATACTCTACTTGTAAAGAACACACTCCCTTTATCTGTTTTCCCAACTTCCTTTGACTTGCACACTTTCAAACGCCGTGTGTCTGGACATGTCAGTCTCTATCGACCAAATAGGAATTTTCCAATTCCGGTGGATATTGGTAGGCTTCTGGCCTTTCCCCACCGGAGGAGATATAAAAAAATAAATATATATATATATATATATATATATATATATATATATATATATATATATATATATATATATATATATATATAATATATATATATATATATATATATATATATATATATATATATATATATATATATATATATATATATATATATATATAT
>SEYY01005358.1:105000-107500 GCA_009176605.1 Armadillidium nasatum
AAAAAATATTCCAAGATAACTCTGTATACTCAGGTATGAATGTTAAGATGAATCAATATAATAGTGTTCATTTAAATGTCATGTATTTACTATATATATATATATTATATATATATATATATATATATATATATATATATATATATATATATATATATATATATATATATATATATATATATATATATATATATATATATATATATATATATATATATATATATATATATATATATTATATATATAATATATATATATATATATATATATATATATATATATATATATATATATATATATATATATATATATATATATATATATATATATATATATATATATATATATATATATATATATATATATATATATATATATATATATATATATATATATATATATATATATAGTAGATTACTTATTTATTATTTTATTTTTTTATTAATTCATTTCAGAGACAGCATATATCCCAAGATGAATCTAATTAGTTATATTCTGGCTATTGTCGGTGTACACTTAATTCAGGTAATCACAGTTTTCACTGTTTGTTCTCCTGTGGTGAGAAGGTCCATTAACCCAGTATTTCAAATTACCAATGCGGTACAAGAGCTTGGTAGAAAAATATCTCACGCACAATGGTCAAAGAATCCAAACGATAATGTTGTTATATCTCCTCTAAGCATTGCGGTTATTCTTAATCTGTTAATGCTTGGAACTAACGGAAGTTCTTATAGGGAATTAAAAATTGCTCTTAATTATCCAACTGATCTTCAGGAGGAAGTTATTCATGATACGTTTAAAGACGTTCTTATATCTCTCCCACAGTCAAGAAATGGGGTCACGATATCTTTGAATACAAAACTATTTTCTCGTGAAGGATCTGAGATTTTAGACTCCTACAATAATGTTTCTAAGAATTGGTACTTCACAGAAACACAAAATTTAGATTTTCGTAGCTCTCCTATTGTTGCTACAGACAGCATTAATAACTGGGTTTCCAACAGTACAAAGGGTAAAATTAGGGATGTATTTTCACTGCCTTTAAATCCTAACACCGTTTGTCTTGCTTATAGTGTCATGTTTTTGAATGCAGCATGGGAAAATAAATTCGACATTAATTTAACAAAGAACGGAATATTCAACACTGGAAAGGAAGAAATGAGCATTCCAATGATGACCTCAAATATGAATGTTCCTTACGCAAGAGATAATGAAAAGAGGTTTGAAATTGTAGCTCTTCCGTATGAAGGGAAAACTTATTCTATGTATATTTTAAAGCCATTGGATGATGGAGCTATCAGTAAGCTCATACGTCTTGAAAATTCTATGAGTTCAACTTATTTGGACTCTTTAATAGATCAGATGACAACTCAGAAGATATTAGTATCGATTCCAAGAATGAGACTTAATCAAAACCTTGACCTGAAAATGGATCTTTGGTCTCTTGGGGTGAGTCAAATTTTTAGTAGACATTCAGCTAATTTTAAAAGGTTCAGTGATAAACAAAAGTTATTTGTTAGTGATATCTATCACGAAACTTTACTTGATGTCACCGAACATGGAAAAAATGATTCACCCGAGAGTGAATCATTACCATTGACCTCATCAACATCACCCTCGGAAAGGTTCATTTTGGACAGACCTTCTATACTTTTTGTTAGAAATAATGAAAATGGTTTAATAATTCTTTGGGCAAAAGTCATAAAACCCGAAACATTAGCAACTTAAAATTTGTTTTTACCCTTGCTATCAAAATTGGATCAGAATGTTTGAGGAATTATGTAGAAGTATTTTTTAAGAAATCAGATAATATAACCTTTAATTAATTATTTGTTTTGTGCTCATTAACTAATCAAGAAATACAAATATTTAATCTATAATAATTTAGGCAAAGCTATATTCTTAAAATTGCTTTATTTAAAAAAAAATTGATGCTTGATAAATTATTTCTCATATTTTGAATCATATAGAGCAGTATATATTAGAGCAATATGCATAAGAGCAATATATATATAAGATCAGTATATATAGGATTCGCCTATATAAAGCAGTATTTTCATCGAATATTTAAGAAATATTAGGATGTATTATAAAATAATATTATTTTTTTTAAAATACTATTATTTTGTAATATATTATAAATAAAATTTGGAATTTTGGGTAAACCAGAAAATTTTTTAATAGTATCGTAATAAAGCATCGAATAGTGCAGGAAAATATTCTAATTGCTTTAATTTATTAATATATTTTTAATTTTAAATAGATTTTTATATATAAATATATAAATATATATATATATATATATATATATATATTATATATATATATATATATATATATATATATATATATATATATATATATATTATATATATATATAATATAATAATAATAATAATAATAATAATAATAATAATAATAATAATAATAATAATAATAATAATATAATAATAATAATAATCATCGAACAGCATCGAATTGTGAAATGAAAATTGTTTTT
>SEYY01005358.1:112500-122500 GCA_009176605.1 Armadillidium nasatum
ACACACACACACAAGGAAAAAAGCTGCAAACATAATCTATATATGTGTATTATTTTTATTGAAAATCAGACCATGTTGCTTAGTTAATTAATAATTAATCCTTGTTACCTTAGTTTAAAATTGGATGCTTTTTTTATTATTAATCAAAATAGAGTAAAAAATTTAACCAAAAAAATGTATTTGATATTAAGCACTTTATTTATATTTCAATAAATATATATCAAATTAACTATAATGTTATTAAATTAAACAAAGAATTTTTCAAAAATTCCTTGAAAAGTGAATAAAAAAATCAGTTATTAAAATTTTATCAAAGTAAAGATATAGATATACCAAGTAATAAAATCGAAAACTAGATTAAATTAAGCCTTTAAACTCATATTAATTAACTTCAAATTCAAGCAAAAAAAAAGAGAGAGAGAGAGAGAGAGAGAGAGAGAGAGAGAGAGAGAGAGAGAGAGAGAGAGAGAGAGAGAGAGAGAGAGAGAGAGAGAGAGAGAGAGAGAGAGAGAGAGAGAGAGAGAGAGAGAGAGAGAGAGAGAGAGAGAGAGAGAGAGAGAGAGAGAGAGAGAGAGAGAGAGAGAGAGAGACAGAGACAGAGACAGAAAGACAGAGACAGAGACAGAAAGACAGAGACAGAGACAGAGAGACAGACAGACAGACAGACAGACAGACAGAGAAGAGAGACAGAGAGAGAAACAGACATACAGAGAGAGAGACAGACAGGCAGACAGGCAGACAGGCAGACAGAGAGACAGGCAGACAAAGAGAGATTAACTAAATGAATGATAACAGTGAAGTCATTGCTAGCAAAGGAGCAAACCTGATTTGCTTTTGGCCAAGTATTAAAAAGTTGCCAAGTTTGCTTTTAATTCTATCAATTTTTTAATTTTTTCTTCAGTTATTTTTATGTTTTACTCACAATTTATGAAATATATCATAAAAATTCAAAATAAGAAAATAATATTTAAGTTAAGGAAAATATTTTTTGAAAGGAAAATTGCATTCAATTACGCTTTTGTATTTTTTACTATCATATATATATATATATATATATATATATATATATATATATATATATATATATATATATATATATATATATATATATATATATATATATATATATATATATATATATATATATATATATATATATATATTATTTTATTTTTTATTATATCACCTCTGGTGGGCAAAGGCCAGAGGCCTACCAAAATTCCACCAGAGTTGGGGGAAAGACGGAAGCCTGGTCAAACTAAAGGCCGACATGTCCCGATACACGACGTTTGAAAGTGTGTAAGTCATAGGAAGTTGGAAAATAGAAGAAGGGAGTGTGTTCCAGACTTTACCAGTAGAGTACATGTAGGACAGAGCATAGCGGTTAAGTCTGGGGTAAGAGAGTTGGACAGAGAAAGGATGAGACTGTGTAGAAAGTCGAGTCGCACGAGCCCTTCTCAGTGGAGGAGGTATGCGACGAGAGAGTTCAGAAGAGCAGTGTCCATTGTAATAGCGATAGTAAAGAGAGAGTGACGCAACAATTCGACGGGCAGAAAGAGATTGAAGAGAGTTAGTAAGAGCAGGAGAGTTGATGAGAAATGCCCTAGACTCCACCTTCTCTAGGAGAGCTGTATGTGTGGAACCACCCCAGATATGTGAAGCATACTCCATACAGGGGCGAACAACACCCCTATACAGAGCAAGCAACTGGGGTGGAGTGAAGAAATACTGAAGGCGCCTCAGAACACCCAACCTCTTAGAAGCTTGTTTAGAAAGAGAGGTAATGTGATCTTTCCAAGAAAGATCACGAGAAAAAGGAAACACCGAGAATATTAAGAACAGATGAAGGTTTGAGTTGAGTGTTTTCGAAGAAGATATCATAGTTGTGTGGAAGATTGTGTCGAGTGGAGAGATGGAGGAATTGAGTTTTTGAGGCATTGAAAACAACCATGTTTTCTCTGCCCCAATTTGAAATACGAGATAGATCAGAGGTCAGTTGCTCCAAGGCAACCCTCCTTGCGTCTAGTAACTGTTGTTGAGAGGGGCGCCTTTCAAATTGAAAAGAGTAATGAAGGGTGGAGTCATCAGCATAGGAGTGGATAGGAGATGAAGTAACAGAGAGAAGATCATTAATGAAAAGTAGAAAAAGTGTTGGGGATAGGACAGATCCTTGAGGAACACCACTATTAATAGATTTAAAGGAAGAGCGGTGGCCGTCTACAACAGCTGCTATAGAACGACCGGAAAGGAAATCAGAGAGAAGGTCACAGAGAGAAGGATAGATTCCGAAAGAGGGAAGTTTGGAAATCAAAGATTTGTGCCAGACTCTATCGAAAGCTTTCGATATATATATATATATATATATATATATATATATATATATATATATATATATATATATATATATATATATATATATATATATATATATATACTGTTCATACATGATGAAAACTACTCAATCCTTATATACATTAATAACTAAATATAAGAAATGAATATTTAATAACTGCAATGGAGACAAGATATTATTGCCAATATGGTTTTGGATCCATAATTCTTGCTGAAATCAGAGTTAAGTTTAATTTGTTATCTCTAATAAAAATCAATGAAGGTTTGTCTAGAGTAAATATCTGTGAATCTGCTGCTATTACTGCTCCGACGCCTACTGTCCTTACTTCATCAGCTATAGTGCCCTCTTCCGTCACTTCAAAAGAAATTTTAATAATAATTTTATTGACAGCCATGTTAGGAGCTTCAGTCATTCTTGAAAAATCGGCTTCAGGACCAAACATTTCATTTATTCCCAAATTCTTGAGATCCTCAGTAAGATCAAGATCGGAATCTATTTTCATTCTTGGGATTGTTACTCGAACTAATGCGGGATCCATTCGATCTATCAAATTGTCCAGTTCAGTTGAATTAGTATTCCTTTCGAGCTCTTTCAAACCATTAACGGTTCTGTCTTCTGTTGGTTTTAAAATATACATGAAGAATCGATTTCCATCATATGGGAGTGATATAATTTGAAGACCTCTTACAGAGTCATTCAGATAAGAAACATTCATTTCTCTTGTCATCATGGGAATGGTAATGTTTCCAGTTTCTGTTTCGAAGGTTCCGTTTGCAGTGCTTGCAGAAATAAATTTATTTTCCCATGATGCTTTGAAATACATCGCATTTACAATAATAAGAACTGTATTAGGACTCAAAGGCTCAGCAAATACTTTTTCTATTTTTCCCCTTGTGCTGTTAGAAGCCCATTCATTTATTATATCGGTGGAAACAGCAGAGGAACTCTTGTAATCTAAATTTTGAACATCAGTGAAGTAATATGTATTTGAAATATTTAAAAATGAATCGAGAAAAGGGAATCCTTCTTGGGGAAAGAAATTTGTACGCAAAGATATTTCTACTCCATTTCCCAAAGGGTCTTGGAGAGGTCTAAAAAGGTCTTGAAAAATATCATAAATTGTATCCTCATCAAAATCATCTAAGCTATAGAGAGCTTGCCTAATTTCTGACCTTGTTTCTTCCGTCTGTGCCGGCAATTAACGAGTTTAGAATCGTGGCAATGCTTAATGAAGACAAAATGATGTTCGATGATGGTTTCTTATCCCACTGAGCATATGATATTTTTCTACCAAGCTCTTGAACTGCATCGATAACATGACTTTCCTGCTCATGAGTTGGCTGAACGATACAAACAGCTGAACATATAATATATAATAAGTTAAAGCTGGCAATTGCGAATGTAGCCTTCAGATGAAGCATTATTTTATGTTCTAGAAAAAGAATATATATATATATATATATATATATATATATATATATATATATATATATATATATATATATATATATATATATATATATATATATATATATATATATATATATATATATATATATATATATATATATATTATATATATATATATATATAGTATATATATATATATATATATATATATATATATATATTATATATATATATATATTATATATATATATATATATATATATATATATATATATATATATTTCAGAAATGGACGAATCTGAATCGGAACCCAGATTCGAAAGATTTTCCATGGATTCGGATTCGAGAATTTCAAAATTAGAAGGATTTAGATTTGATTCAGACTTGAAGTTCTTGGATTTGAATTCGGATTCGAGAATTCCCAAAGTTAGGTGGAGATTCGGATTCGGATTCGGATTCGAATTCGAAAAATTCAAAAGTCATCGGATTCGGAATTCGAATTCGATTCGGATTAGGATTTGGATTCGAATCCTTTCATTTACAGGAACATAAAAATTTAAACAATATTCTATTTTCTTCTACTGATAAAAACTTCTGGCCTCTAACCAAAAACATCTCTAATAACTTCCGTAAATCTGCCTTTCCTCCTGTTATTCGGGGTAACTGTACTGTAGCTAACACTGCTTTCTGAAAAGTCTAATCTCTACAGACCCTTTTCTTCAAACCATTCGGATCTAATCTAATTTTAATCTAATTCCATCCTGGACGATTCTAGTATCCCTCGTTCTATTCTTCCTCTCGGATGTTCTTTGTCTTTACCTGAATCACACATGATTGTGTGCATTAGATTCTGAGATCTTTGGATGGCATTCTTTCTCTTGTTTTAAGGAAAGTGTGTGTCTGAGCTAGCCGTCTGTTATAGTTCAACTCTACTCTTTATGAAATAGTAATAATACATTTCCTCTGTGTTGGAAGCACGCATATATTCAGTCTATCCCGAAGAAATGTAGCAGTTCTAATCTTTCTTAACAATCCTCCCATAGTTTTCATTTGTATTCTCTCTAAAATCTTTGAAACTCTCTTCAGCCCATTCCCTGATTAATATGGAATCTTATTCCTTTTATATCAAATCAACGATATTACTTTCGACGCTCTAGGTCTACTAATGACATATTCTCCTATCTCACTGATTTATGGTCTTCTGCCTGTTGAAAGTACGGGAAGCCTTGTGTAGTGGCATTCGAGATATCCAAAGCTTTTGACATAGTTTATAGCAAGCGTCACTACTCTCTAATATACCTTCCTATGGGTTTCTTCCTTCTTTTAACTTACTCAAGTCAAGTTCTCTCTCAGATCTTTCCATATCAGCACTTGCTGATGAAGCGACCTCTTCCCTATAATACTGCTAATTGTGGTGTTCCTCAAGATTCTCTTCTTTCTCCAAACTTAATTCTTAATTTTCATCAACGATCTTCTCAACAGCACTTCTAACTCATGACCCATTCTTATGACCCAACTCTCCATTTTTGGCTTTCAAACTGTTCCCTCTTTTGGCATCTAGTGTTGTCATATTGCCTCTCTGGATTAGATATCCAGGCAAAGAGGAGGGGCCTCCTCAACCTTGTTAAATTCAGTTATTTAGAAACTCAGCTTCTTCATTTCTCACTTCCAAAAACACTATCAAACTTTCTTGTCCTTCGAATATTCTCTCGTCTCACCTGTGAATAACAAAAACATTTTGAATGTAAACAACATAAAAGACAAATCGTCTTCGAAGCCTCATATAGCAACGGTTACAAAGGAGGCCTCAAAGAGGTAGTAGTTTTAATCAGGTGATTTTTTTTCTTCCTAACTGTTACTACAATTATATATATAAAATGGTCTTATCCTCCCATGTATGGAGTACTATTCTTTCATTTAGGGTGATGGGCTCCAGCTTCTGCCCTTTTTTTGGACAGAGTTGAGTTTAACTGAAATAAACAGTCCCCGATTTAAAGTCCATCGACTCTCTATCTTAATGGTGTGATTTTGACACCATCTCTTTCCTATAGGTCCCATAAACGTATATGCTCGAGGTAATTGACATCTTGTATTCCACAACCATTGCGTAGACCCTCTCAGCAAATAGTGTGTCATGCAATTACGTTTGTGTGAATATTGCAAGAAAAGATGTTTGGGATAAGACAGAACCCTGAGGAACACCGTTATTCATAGATTTAAATGAAGAACGGTGGCGGTCTGTAACAGCTGCTATAGAACGACGGGAAAGGAAATTAGAGAGAAGGTCACAGAGAGAAGAATAGTTTAGAAATAAGAAAAATTTAGAAATCAAAGCTTTGTGCCAGACTCTATCGAAAGCTTTCGATATGTCAGGCGGGACAGCAAAGGATTCAACGAAATGCGGAAGAGCGGAGGACCAAGAGTCAGAGATAAGGGAAAGATTACCAGTAGAGCGTTTCTTACGAAAGCATTATTGGCGATCAGAGATAAGATTAGAGGAAATGATATGTTTCTAAATCTTCCTGTTAAAGATAGATTCAAAAACTTTAGAAAGAACGGAGATCAAAAAAATAGGACGGTAGTTGGAAAGTTGAGAAAGCACAGACTGAATGAGCGCACGTTTCCAGCAAGAAGGAAAAGTTGAAGTAGAGAGACAAAGACGAAATAATTTAACAAGAGAGGGTGCAAGCTCGGAAGCACAAGTTTTGAGAACCACAGGAGGAATACCATCGGGACCATACGCCTTCTTAGCATTAAGCTCAGAGAGATCAGAAATATATATATATATATATATATATATATATATATATATATATATATATATATATATATATATATATATATATATATATATATATATATATATATATATATATATATATATATATATATACAAGTAGTAAGGTTTGCACTTTCGGCAGATGCCAGATTTAGCTACTTTTCGAAAAATCTGGCAACCTAAGCCAAACGGGATTTTGATTTGCAAGGCAAATCACTCCGCTCAAATTTACCTCACGCTCTTTCCTGACACCATTTTGGAGGGTTCATCCCATTGAAATTGGCCTCAAGTCTGGGGAAGGGGCCCCCGCGGGAGCCCCGTGAACCCTCCAAAAATGGTATCAGGAAGTTGCCTGAGTTTGAAAAATCGCTGCGTTCACCTCACTCTCTTTCCTGACCATTTTCTTTGCGGTTCAGACCGGCTGAAATTTGACTCGAATCTTGGGGTCCAGGGGTCCATGGGTCCGTGCGGGTCCGAGAACCGACAAAGAAAAGGTCTGGAAGGTCCCTGAGAATGCAGCATTGCACGCAAATGCAGAAAAGACCGTTAGGGACAGGTTGCCAGATTTTTCGAAAAGTAGCTAAATCTGGCATCTGTCGAAAGCGCCCTATATACTATTATACATATATATACATATATATATATATATATATATATATATATATATATATATATATATATATATATATATATATATATATATATATATATATATATATATATATATATATATATATATATATATATATACTGTGAATGATCGTGATAGTAGGGTGGTCATTGCCTGAAATATATTTTTGTGCTTATTATACCATCACTATTATTATTATTATTATTATTATTATTATTATTATTATTATTATTATTATTATTATTATTATTATTATTATTATTATTATTATTATTTTTTTTTTTTATATCAAAATTGAAACTTTTAAGTTAGTTAAAAAATTATTTGCAATGACTTTTAGACAGAAAACATCATCTCTGAACAAAAGTTTTCCACATTCTTTACTTTAAATCTGTCAATCAATAAGAACTCACTGGCCAAGAGGTAACTGAATAATGAATTTGAAAGTGAGAAGGAACATCTATCCAAAATAGAGATAACTTTTACTATCAGAAGCAAATTGGCTACAGATGTTTTCATGGATTTATTTATTTATTTATTTTTTTATTAAAATTAATTAAAATAATTTTAAATATTATTTATAATAATAATAATAATAATAATAATAATAATAATAATAATAATAATAATAATAATAATAATAATAATAATAATAATAATAATAATAATAATAATAATAATAATAATAATAATAATAATATAATAATAATAATAATAATAATAATAATAATAATAATAATAATAATAATAATAATAATAATAAAAATAATAATAATAATAATAAATAATAATAATAATAATAATAATAATAATAATAATAATAATAATAATAATAATAATAATAATAATAATAATAATAATAATAATAATAATAATAATAATAATAATAATAATAATAATAATAATAATAATAATATAATAATAATAAAAATAATAATGAATTCAATAATAATAGTAATAATAATAATAAAATAATAATAATAATAATAATAATAATAATAATAATAATAATAATAATAATAATAATAATAATAATATTGAAAATTGAAATGTCTATTTAGAGAGATTATAGGGCATTAATATCCTTTTGTTAAACTAACTGTTCATGAAAAAAAAATATATAATAATTTGTAGATCTATACCAATATATGTTATTGGAGGTGACGTTCTTTTATAGATTTTGTTTTTGTTTACCTTATTAATCTAATTTGAAATTTTAAAAAAAAATTTAGTATTGAACTACACGGAAAAAAGGGTAAGCTCTGACAACTCATTTCAGATTCGAAGTTGGTTTTCTGTTATTTAAAATGATATAAAATTTCTTTTCACACTTTATTTAAGGTATGAAAATAAATTTCAAAATAGGTAATGGTGTTTTGTGCAAGCAACCACTTTTTGAATCATAATAAAATGCCGTTTGGAATAATTAATTGAAAATTCTAACATTTCAGAGTAAATATATATATATATATATATATATATATATATATATATATATATATATATATATATATATATATATATATATATATATATATATATATATATATATATATATATATTAGTTGCAGTCGCACAAGATTATTATTAAGCAAGCATTGTGATATTGAACATTCAAGTTCTTTCTTATTGTTCTTTTT
This sequence comes from Armadillidium nasatum, assembly GCA_009176605.1. Taxonomy (NCBI): domain Eukaryota; kingdom Metazoa; phylum Arthropoda; class Malacostraca; order Isopoda; family Armadillidiidae; genus Armadillidium; species Armadillidium nasatum. The sequence goes on from SEYY01005358.1 coordinate 121,314, forward strand.
CTGAAATCATCATTTTAGGTGATTTCAAACGTTCACCACTGACATTGACTTTCATTTAGTTCTCATGATCCAGCAGGTGAATTCCCCTACCACTTTTTCTATTGAAAACAACCTGAACCCATATCCCTGGCATTCTTGGTAATGAATAAAACATTCTTGACCTTTTTTTAACCTCTTATCCTTCCCCTTAAACTGTTCAATTCTTTCCTCTTTTGGGGTTCAACCGATCCTCTTATTATCTTGTTCTGTTTATTCAAGTTATCCGTAAGAACTGCCTTCTCCTTCAGGAAGGAGACGTTTGTGACACTTCGATGCCACTATCTGGTCTTAACCTAAGGTTGTACTTCTCTGATTTCCCATGTAATTACTTTTTTTTCGTGGGAGGGATCCCTCGGAGTGTGCAGAGCTCATAACCGAGGTGATTCTCTCCGGCATGTAGGAGTACATTCCACATACTTTTTCCCTAACTAAACCAAATAAACCTTGGTTTTACTCTACTTTTCCTGGTGCTGTTCGCCGCAAGGATGATGCTTTCAGGGATTACCTTTGTTTTTAAACAACAGAAACTCATTCAACGTACATTTCATCCCGGAATCATACAGAATTTATTTTCCTTAACACTGAAAACTCATTTTTCCGTCTTTAATCTTTCTGGTTCCTCTTCCTCACGCCTTTTCTGTCAACATTTTGCAAAAAAAATGTTGACTTTGCTAACTCTAACTTTGCTTCTTCTTCTTTCCCTCCTCTGGCAACTTGTGGAGCAGCAACTGTTGTTTTGCCTTCTACTAAAGCTAAAATCTAATCTCAAACTACTCCTCTAATTCCAGTCTAACTCTAATGTCACACACCTCCACACCTCCTCCATTAAGAAGGGCTCGTACGAAACGCCTTTCTGCACAGTCTTATCCTTTCTCTATGTAACTCTCCGACCCCAGACTTAACATTTATATTCAATCTTACATGCACTCAACAGGTAAAGACTTTTAAGTTTAATTAAAAAAGTTTAATTAAAAAAAAAAGTTTGAATTTCGAAAATCAATGAAAATTATAAGGGTAAATCACAAAAATGTACAGTTGCCGGCAGGTTTAAAATTTGCAGATTCATTCGTTATGAATCTTCATCTCACGCTTATCCTTTCTTCCTTCAAAAACTATTTCCCAAGATATAACACCCTCCCTCTTCTTCC
>SEYY01005358.1:127500-130595 GCA_009176605.1 Armadillidium nasatum
TGTTTATTTATGTTTATCCTAAAATATTTACGTATTCTAACAGAAGCAAAATGCAACAGACTTTGTATATGCAAAAAAATGAAATTTTTCAAAGAATAACCAAATCATATCTCTAACGTTGTTTCATTCTTATGGTTGATGTAAAGAGATAAAGAAACTACGATTCGTTCAAGATTGATATGGTTCACTCCTTTACTTAAAACGTTTGTAGAGGTCCCAGCTGCTCTATAACGTAGGAAGAAAAGTTCGGAAATAGGCGAGCCTCAAACAACAAAAAGGCTTCGAGCAGAAGTAGTTGTGATTTGGGATTCCTGTCGTCAATGAAGCCTGACATGGAGTTAGGATTCTCTCAACAACTAACAACATAATCTGGTGTGCACTACGGACCAGAGCCATATATATATATATATATATATATATATATATATATATATATATATATATATATATATATATATATATATATATATATATATATATATATATATATATATATATATATATATATATATATATATATATATATATATATATATATATATATATATATATATATATATATATATATATATATATATATATATATATATATATATATATATATATATATATATATATATATATATATATATATATATATATATATATATATATATATATATATATATATATATATATATATATATATATATATATATATATATATAATATCTATATGAATCTTTTGTCACACTACTCGTATCGAAAGTCTTCGATAGAGTCTGGCACAAAGCTTTGATTTTCTTAAATACTCTTTTTCGGAATTTATCCTTCTCACTGATTTCCTTTCCGATAGTTCTTTAGCATCTGTTGCAGACAGACCCCGTTCATTTTTTAAATCTATTAATAGTGGTGTTCCTGAGGGTTCTTTCTTATCCCCAACACTTTTTCTACTTTTCAACAGCAGTTAATTGAAGCTAGAATTATGGCCTTGGAGCAACTAACCTCTGATTTTTCTCGTATTTAAATCTGGAGCAATGAATACATGGTCGTTTTCAGTGCCTCAAAAACTCAGTTCTTCCATCTTTCTACTCTACACAATCTTTCACACAACTCTGACATCTTTTCAAAAAACACTTACGTTAAACCTACATCTGTCCTTAATATTCTTTTTCTCGTGATCTTTCTTGGAAAAATCACAAAGGTTTTCTTTCTACACAAACTTCTAAGAAGTTGGGTGTTCTGAGGGGCCTTCGTAATTTCTTCACGTCACCCCAGTTGCTTGCTCTTTATAGGAGAATTATAAGCTCCTGTATGGAGTACGCCTCACACATCTGGAGTGGTTATACTCATACAGGTCTCCATTCAAAATTTGAAGATTAGGTCTTTTCGTCCCGTCAATTCTCCCGCTCTCACCAATTTTCTCCAGTATTTTCTGCCAGTCGAATTGTTGCGCAACTCTCTCTATACTATCACTATTACAACGGACATTGCACTTCTGAACTTTTCCTCCTCCATTAAGAAAAGCTTGTGCAACACTTTCTACACTTCTCATCCGTTATCTGTCCAATCTCTCTGACTCCAGACTTAACCGCTATGCTCAATCTTACATGTACTCTACTGGTAAAGTTTGGAGCACACTTTCTTTATCTGTTTTCCCAATTTCCTATGACTTGCAAATTTTTAAACGCCGTGTATCTCGACATGTCGGCCTTTAACGACCAGGATCTGTTATTTTTCCCCAACTCATTTGGAAGTTGGAAAGCCTCTGTCTGGCCTTTGACAACCGGAGGATGTACAGTACAATATATGTATATATATATATATATATATATATATATATATATATATATATATATATATATATATATATATATATATATATATATATATATATATATATATATATATATATATATATATACATTAATTCAATTCAAGATGTTTGCTTCCGAAGGCGTCTCAAAATTTAAAAACTCTTTGAAATATTTATTGAGAGAGGTGATAACAATCCTTCTAGGAAAGATCACGGGCAAAGGGAATACCAAGAATGTTAAGAGGAAAAGAAGTATTTAGCTGTGTTTAGAACAAGTGTTCTTCAATATTTTGAAATATATATATATATATATATATATATATATATATATATATATATATATATATATATATATATATATATATATAATATATATATATATATATATATATATATATATATATATATATATATATATATATATATATATATATATATATATATATATATATATATATATATATATATATATATATATATATATATATATATATATATATATATATATATTATATATATATATATATATATATATATATATATATATATATATATATATATATATATATATATATATATATATAATATATATATATATATATATATATATATATATATATATATATATATATATATATATATATATATATATATATATATATATATATATATATATATATATATATATATATATATTATATATTATATATATATATATATATATATATATATATATATATATATATATATATATATATATATATATATATATATATATATATATATATATATATACAGTCTTCAAACAGAACGACTTAACTGCAATAAGCTCAGTGTGTGTGTGTGTGTGTGTGTGTGTGTGTGTGTGTGTGTGTGTGTGTGTGTGGTGTGAGAGAGAGAGAGAGAGAGAGAGAGAGAGAGAGAGAGAGAGAGAGAGAGAGAGAGAGAGAGAGAGGGAGAGAAATAACATCTTTAGAATAAATTACCAAAAATATAATTTAGGCATTTAATGAGTTGGAGTGAGTGGAGAAGGAGGAATAGCCCCGGAAATGTCTAGGTGTATGAGAGAAGAATTCCACATTAGAAGAAGAAAAGATAGTAGTGATGCTCAAAGAAAAACGAAAGGTGTTAAAGAAGAAGCAATGCTAGAGAAGACATTTTTAAAATGACGTTAAAAAATGTGGAAGAATAGAATTAAAAAGATTATAAGATTTTCTAAAGAGAAAATGTCCTTAATGTCACCAAAGATAGATTAATCACTGTTCAGAAATGAAAATAATAATAATAATGATAATAATAA
>SEYY01005359.1:10000-15000 GCA_009176605.1 Armadillidium nasatum
TTTTTTTTTTTTTTTTATTTTTTTTATTATTATTATTATTATTATTATTATTATTATTATTATTATTATTATTATTAATTATTATATTATTATTATTATTATAAATTTTATTATTTTTATTATAACTATTATTATTTTATTATTATATTTATTATTATTATAATTATATCATTATTATTATTATTATTATTATTATTATTATTATTATTATTATTATAATTATTAGTGTTATTGTAATTATTTTTATTACCATTATTATTATTATTATTATTATTATTATTATTATTATTATTATTATTATTATTATTATTATTATTATTATTATTATTATTATTATTATTATTATTATTATTGTTTTTATTATTATTAAAATTGTCATTATAACTGCTATATAATTTTTAAAAGTACACTTATTCTCAAGCTTCAAGAAACTTATTTTTTTCCTACTGAAGAAAGTATCGTTAAAGTACTTCTGAAAGGGCATGTCGGATTTTGACTTGGGTTAATTTTTGTTCTTAATAATAATAATAATAATAATAATAATAATAATAATAATAATAATAATAATAATAATAATAATAATAATAATAAAATTTTAAGTAAAAACAATAAATAAATAAATAAATAAAAATTTAAAAATAAAAATAAAAAATGAAAAATAGAAAAAAAACAAAAAATAGAAATTTGCTTATAATTATTATTATTATTTTATATTTTTGGCTCGGTCAGCAAATATTTTTAGGAATAATATAATTTCACTTTATTAATACTGAAAATAAAAATTTTTTTTTAATGTTTCCAATTTCGTGTAATATTGAAATAATAAAATAGTGGATATTCAAAGAGAGTGACGCTACCTCAATTCTTAAAACAATAAACTCGAAACATTCACTTATATACTAACAGATACACACAATATATATATATATATATATATATATATATATATATATATATATATATATATATATATATATATATATATATATATATATATATATATATATATATATATATATATATATATATATATATATATATATATATATATATATATGGGCCGATCCACCAGACTAGGGAAAGGACAGTTCAAATTACTGTCCAGATTAATAGCCGAGGTATCAACTTACAAAGCATATATATATATATATATATATATATATATATATATATTATATATATATATATATATATATATATATATATATATATATATATATATATATATATATATATATATATATATATATATATATATATATATATATATATATATATAATAATATAAATCAGATTAATCAAGATTTACTATAGCAAAGAAAAAAAAATCCTAATAAAAAATTTACTGGATAGGATGACCGTGTTATTAGAAGTATTAATAATTGCTTCAAAATAGCCAAATTTTATTAATAAAAAATATTGCCATACAAGCGTTCTTCATTTATAATAAAATCCAGTTTATCTATACAATATATTTTTTTAAATAAATAATTTTATTGATTCGTATCTGATATAAATTATAGGTTTTCAATGCTTTTAATACTATACCATGAAACTATAATCTAAAAATACTTTAAGGTAATTAATATATTAAAAATACTGTAATAAATTTTCTTTTACATATTTGGCAACTCTTTCAAAACCATGCCTCCAAAATGGTTGTAAATAGTTTTCTTACCCGCCCATCTCGGCGTTAGTTGGAATTGAAGTTCGTCTGTGTGAGGGAGTGTGTTGAAATTTTATTTTTCTGCTATTTTATTTTATTTTATCTTATTTTTAAAACTTTTTACCCATATTGATATGTTGTACTTTTATACGTAACGTATATAAATGCTTATTTTACTTGTTAAACACTCCATAAACTTAATCTATAGTTGAAAAGGGTTTTTAATTCATATAATTAAGAATAACTACTAAAAGAATCTAACCATGTGTACAACGACCCACAAGCTACATCAGCCGCTGCTATTTCTCTGCTCCTCGCTGTTGTTATACGCATTTACAAACTCCGCTGCTAAGGCAAGTGCGCTAACAACTTCCTTAAAAATGGCACAGTGCAGAGCCCATTGCTTAAATAAGGTTAGTTTATTTATGTACTTTTGACTTTTATGCCTTAAATATGTAAAATTGTAAATATAATAATATATACTTCTATATTTTTTGTATACTACCACCACATGTATACATAGTTCTATAATTTTGTGTAAACATAGTTCTATAATTTTGGCTTATATGCTACCACAACTTAAATAATTCGGTTTCTTCCCTACAATTTAAAACTACTTTTCTTAATTCCTCAGAAAACAACCAAGCAACTATTTTATAATTATTTGAATAATAATAATAATAATAATAATAATAATAATAATAACTAATTACTTAATTCAATAATACCCAAATAATCTATTGTAATCTGTTTGTTATTCGTTTATCTTTAAACTATGAAAACAAATCAGTGTTAGAAATTTACCTCGTTTATATTATTGTTTATATCAATATCAATATAAAAGAAATTTTTTTTTTCAGTTTATTATTATTTTTATTATTATTATATTATTATTATTATTATTATTATTATTATTATTATTATTATTATTATTATTATTTTATTATTATTATTATTATTATTATTATTATTATTATTATTATTATTATTATTATTATTATTATTATTATTATTTTGTGATCCTTTTAAATCGGATATCTTGAATGGGAAAGATGTTACAAGTTATTCATTGCAAAAAAATTAATTATTATTATTATTATTATTATTATTTTTTTTTTTTTTTTTTTTTTTTTTTTTTTATTATTATTTATTATTATTATTATTATTATTATTATTATTATTATTTTTATTATAGTGCTTGGAATCTATAAGAGTGATGTAAATTTAAACTTTGACTCGTCGACTTAATAATAATAATAATAATAATAATAATAATAATAATAATAATAATAATAGAAGAAAAAGTAAAAATATCAGAAAACTTAGTTTGGAAGCTAATTTGTAAAACAAATTTGGATTTTCATTCCGAAATGGGTATAGCGTGGGTACACACACACACACACACACACACACACACACACACACACACACAATCAAAGGGATAAGCAGGTTAGAGAAACTTGAGGCTCAAGTATACCTACAGTATATACCTTTCTATAGAAAGTTTTTTGGTTTATCCTGTACAAAGTTCATGAAATTTTAGGGGTGGGAACCCATACACCCGCCCCCCATACATATATATATATATATATATATAATATATATATATATATATATATATATATATATATATATATATATATATATATATATATATATATATATATATATATATATATATATATATATATATATATATATATATATATATATATATATATATATATATATATATATATATATATATATATATATATATATATATATATATATATATATATATATATATATATATATATATATATTGAAGATATTGAATTCGTTGAGTATATTCTTATTCAGGCTTCAAAATCAAATCTAAGGCCCTTCCAAGAACCTTATAAATAACCTGAATATGTTGGTACGGTATTTAAGTTCTCTTACGGTAACTGATTACCTGGTACGGTAATTGAAGCATGAAGAGGTTGTCAAACAAGAGGAAATGAAAGTATACATAAAATATGGTAGTTTTCTAAATATTTTTGACACCACAGCTCTTCCGTTTTTAACACGGGAATCGAACCGGGCAGGACTGGATGGTCGCTCTGGTCCGACCGCAAAAGTCGGTTGAAAGAGAACACAGGAATGGTTGGTATTTGATGTCTGGGGAAATGGGTAGAAATGGGTAAGGGTATGATAGGAGTATGAGAAAATGTAAGATTGCTTTAAAACTGTTAATATATATATATATATATATATATATATATATATATATATATATATATATATATATATATATATATATATATATATATATATATATATATATATATATATATATATATATATATATAGGGACTGGCCGGGGCCGGGGCTCTGGCCGGGGTTGCCTAAAATTTGTAAAGAGGTCAAAAGCACTAAAATTTTAGGTAAAGAAAATTAGATTTAATTTTAATTGAGATTAATTTAATTATAAGGAAGGAGTAGAATAGTCAACACCCACTTAAGTTAATGATTATATGCATTTTCTCCGAAAAAAATTCAGAAAATTACAGATTTTTTTATAATAAAAGTTTAAAAAAAGTACAAAAAATTTGAATATTTTTTTCTGATTTACAATAGTGATTCATACAGGTTTACTTAGGTAAGACTCTAAGTTAAAGTTTGAAAAAAAATGTAAGATATAAAAATATTAATATAACATGTATGTATTACACATATCATTGCTCTCTTATTGCTGTGTATCAAATATATGTATCATTTAGCTACATTAATTCAAAATTTTTATTTTGTTGATACTTTCAGTCAATATGGTAATTAAAAGATCAGCTTCAGCAGTATGAGAGTACTTTACAATGTTTGAGGGTATTCTCGAAATAACTAAATGTAACATGTGCAGTCAGGAAATTAGAAGATCTCCGGGTGCTCCAAGTAAAAAAAAATTTTAGCCAAATCTTTATAGGGGTATCTAAAATCAAAACACAAAAATGTAGAAGAGAAGCGATCAAAAAGAAAAAGAAAATATTGAAAAAAAAACGAGAAAAAAAATCTTAATTTTCTTATATTTGTTTGATTTAATCCACTATTAATAAGTATAATTTGCCATTTTAACCCCGGCAGGCAAACCCCGGTTTTCCATGATTTTTAGCCTTGGTTGGGGGCAGTAAAAATGGCCGAGGTTTGTCGAGGCTGAGGCCCCGGTCGGTCCATATATATATATATATATATTTAAATTTTTATACAACATCATAAGAAAACAATATTCCTCTATATAAATTATAATAAGAAAGATAATTAAAAGAAAATTTAAGCACTTTTGATGCATAATCATTAATCCATAATTAAATACATAACT
>SEYY01005359.1:20000-22500 GCA_009176605.1 Armadillidium nasatum
GAAGGTTAAAGTAGAAAGACAGAGACGAAATAGTTTACCAAGTCAAATATTTACTTTGTTTAATAATAACAAAATAAAAATTATACAATCTGAGTTTTGAACCATGTACTTCACAAACAATAGCACGACTCTCTACCACTGGACCAAACTAGTTGTAGTATATATATATAGGTTCAAGCTCAAATGGGGGAACTCTCTCAGAAAAAAAATGGAAAATAATATATATATATATATATATATATATATATATATATATATATATATATATATATTATATATATATATATATATATATATATATATATATATATATATATATATTTTTTAATTTTTATATTTAAGTACACTCCATGTAGCCTCTATATTTTGGGTGTAAGCTCCAGTTTGAGGATCCACAAAATTTTTACTGTGGTTCAAAGTAAGATGTTTAAAAAAATGGTTTTTTTACGACAATTGATGAACTAAAAAACTTAAATTGGGTGTTATACCCAGCATATGTCTACGGGGGGCTCTGCCCCCCGTACTCCCCGACCCGTGAGTGATGATGAAATTGTCGACCACTTTTCTTTTTCTACGATTTGGGGTATTTTCCATTTTTTTTTTTTTCAGAGAGAGTTCCCCCATTTGAGCTTGTGCCTATATATATATATATATATATATATATATATATATATATATATATATATATATATATATATATATATATATATATATATATATATATATATATATATATATATATATATATATATATATATATATATATATATATATATATATATGAAAATATAATTTTGTCCTGAAAGGATTCTGTAAATAGGTACTACTAACTACTACTACTACTACTACAAGATAAAAGTGGACTCTAAAACATCGAGGTATAAACAGGTTTCCCATTGCGAGGATGCGAAACAAAGACCCAGTCTATAGTATACCTAACCAACTGATATATCCAACTTTTTATTAAATAGAAAGTTTATTTTAAAAAGAGAACCTTTGCATTTTCATTTTGCATTTTAAGATTCTTGCTTTTTCTTCATAAGCCTTGATTGGACCACTTAACAAACGTACTGATTGAAGGAAAAGCAAGATAGGGCAAAAACAAGTTGACTTTCGTATATATATTTTTTTCTTTTGTTTTACATTATTCGATACGATCCATTATATTATAATTTGTTTTGTTTTTGCTTTTTTTTTTTTGTTTTGTTTTTGTTTGTCCTTCAATCTTCATGTCAAAAGAATATTTTTCGCGTCAGTTATTTATTTTCTTTATTAATCTTCGGTGTTGGTTCTCAAACACTTTTTCAGTGAATCTTCATGTCGAGCTTCTATTTCTTTAGTTGAGTTTGAAATACTAGTTGCACAATTTTTACTTTTGCCATCAATGGAGATATGGTGAAAAGCTTATAATTTTTATTCCGTGGATCCCGGAAAATAGCTACTGTAAAAATATGGTCGTCTTCATAAGAGTCAAAATTTTTGCTCATTTCACTTCTAAGTATTTCTTTTTATTTAGGGAATATTTTGCTATATCTTTACATTAGAACATGCTCATTCGAGGTTCTTGATGCAAGTAGCACTGTTCTTATCGGTTTCAGTAGTGTAATAACATTTGCAATTTAAAAGCTTTGGGTTCGACTCACTCAGTCTTTTAGTTTTCTCAAATGGATTAAGAACTTCAATAGCATTGATTATCCAATCTTTTGGTAAAAGAGGGAGGAGAAGAATTAATCCAATGTTGGAGGGTCAGTTGGATACCAAAAGGTTGGGGGAAAATAATAATAATGCCCACCTATATACAAGGCCGAAGGAGATATGGGAGAACTAAAAATTATAGAGGAATATCCCTAATGAACCACCTAGCGAAGGCCTTCGAGAGAATACTGGAAAAAAAATTAAGATCAGTGGTAGAGCAAATGAGGAGAACTAATATGGTTATCGAAGAAATAGGAGTACCACTGATCTTATGTTTGCATTTAGAATGGCGAAGGAAAAGGTATGAGAGTACAACAAAAAGATGTACATTGTTTTCATTGATCTAAAAAAGGCATATGATTCAATACCCAGAGGAAAGCAATGATAAACTTTAGAGAGAGTCTATGGGGTGAGAGGAAGGCTGAGGAATACTTTGGAGAGTATGTATAAAAACGAAGAATGTAACATCAGAACGGGATATGAGAACAAAGAATGGTTTAGTGTAATGACTGGAGTAAAGCAGGGTGGCGTTTTGTCGCCCATCTTGTTTGGGGCATATTTGGACGTGGTAATAAGAGAGGTGAGGGAAGAAGTTCAGAACTTTGACAGAGATATTATGGCCTACGTAGATGATCTCGCGTGTAGGAGCGAAGACGGGAATAATACATCAAAAATCAAACTGTGGTTTACAACTTAAATCAGTGACGTTCTTGATTGAAAAATATCTTTTACAGATTCTCAGTTGCATCATTGACAGAGATTTTTATTACATTTATATTCCTTTGAAGTTGACATTCTCAGTGTT
>SEYY01005359.1:30000-37500 GCA_009176605.1 Armadillidium nasatum
TACACACGTCCTACGTGTATTCAAAACGTTAGCATGTACAAAATTGAGTCCTTCGAATCGGATCATTTCCAATGGGACTTTGGCCTCTAAGGTCGCCTGACCTTACTCCTTCCGGATTTCTTCCTATAGGAAATGCTGAAAGCGAAAGAGTATCGTTACAAGTCCACTTACTCATGCAACTGAGAGACAACACTCGGCATGAAACTGAAACTGGTGATTCCCAATATGCTGACGACATCCTTCTGTAACATGGAAAAACGTATGCAGACATGGCTTGATGCTAATGGCGATCACTTTCAACGTTTGTTGTGATGTGTGCAAGTTTCTCACCCACCAATGTTTGTTCGTGGTATATTTTATAACTTTTATAGTCACTACCTTGATATCTATAAGCGCATATCTGGGACAGAGGGAAAGTGGGACAGCCTGTATACTATTCATCTTCAGAAATTGATTTAAAAAATTTTAATATGTGAGAACATGGAGAGACATGCAAAATTCTAATACTTTAAATTTAGAGCTCTTAAAAATTGTGATGTAGAAACAACCTTTTCTCTAGTTTCTAGAGTAATTCGATTTCGTCTTGGAGTGTATATTTGGCGACTTTTTGGCTACCGCTACTAAACAGCCTTTCACTCTCGAAAGAAAAAGGTGGAGCAGAAAGATATTTATAGGCCAATCTCTGTAAATTAATTTGCTATACCAAACTAACTAGGAACACTGAGATTATTTAAACTTAGTGTGTTGTTTGAGATCAAATTTAATAAAACTAAGAGAAAAATAAAATTTTCGTGTCCTAATATATATATATATATATATATATATATATATATATATATATATATATATATATATATATATATATATATATATATATATATATATATATATATATATATATATATATATATATAAACTTCGCTATTGGTCATTTAGTACTGAAAATTCGTAAGAAATTCGATTTCTTTTTCTCAGTGTAAATGTTTCCTGTCAAGCTAAACATTCTTTAACTAAAAATATTTGAACAAGGAGCATACAAGTATTTTATATATATATATATATATATATATATATATATATATATATATATATATATATATATATATATATATATATATATATATATATATATATATATATATTTATTATTTTTTTTTTTTTTTTTTTTTTTTTTTTTTTTTTTTTTTTTTTGCTAGGTCAGGAGGGGAACTTTGTTGATGTTTAGTTATTCTCTTTTTACCACAAATAAGGTCATACTCATCTGGGGTATTGTCTTTTGTTGCTTTTCTTAAGTGGAAGGGGGAGAGAAATTCTCGACATTATTATATTAATTTCTTTTTCTAACTTTTTTTTTTATTTTTTTTATTTTTAAAATACTGCTGCTGCTTTCTATGCTTTGTTTACTTTTTATCCTTCTCTTTAAGGCCTTTCTTATGAAGAATATCTGAACCCTCCTCAATTATTTCCATTTGACCAATAGATGATCTGTGTGACAGTTCATTGTGGCATTCCCAAAAGACATAATGAGTCTTTTTTTGAACTTCTATTTTCTTCTTCTGTTTTGCTGATAACATCAGATCGAGGTGGGGAACACTTAATAATGTTCCAGACTTTCTGAATATGAACTGAATGTTCTGAGCTTTCTTTATAGTTTTGAATTTATTTCCTCATTAAAGCATTAATTTGATTTCATAATGTTCTTTTGCATTTAGTGGAGTGAATTTATATTGTGGGTTTAAAACTGCTTATTGTATAGGTTTTCTTTTTCTTTAATTATAGACAAAATCGTTCTTTTAATGAACTCAAAAAGTTCTAAGTTCTTTGTTTTAATACCAGTATTCTTTCAAGGTTTTGGTAAATATTTTTCGCAATGCATTCACGGTAGGTCAAATCTGCACTATCGTCATTTGCTTTTTTTTCAAATAATTATGACATACGAATAATATTTTTCATTAACTTAAATTGATTAACAGTCAATAGGCTCTAGGTTGCTCTTAAAGTTTGAGGAATCAATAATAATATGCAGTTTTCTGTTTCTAACAGTCTTTGTAACTCTCAGTTGACAGTTCCACTTCGTTTATATATATATATATATATATATATATATATATATATATATATATATATATATATATATATATATATATATATATATATATATATATATATATATATATATATATATATATATATATATATATATATAGAATAAATATTTTTCAGGCGGATAATCCGGACTCCTACCAAAAATTAATCATCACTAGTTATGTTTAAGATATTTAAAAATTGTAAATAACTTTTTGATAAAATTTTTGCAATACACTTTTATTTATTTATTTATTTATTTATTTAACGCAGGATTTGGGTTTATGACCAACATTACGTTATTAATTATTTAATGGAAAATTTGGACTTGAGTTACTGGTTCGTTACAAGAAAGAAAAAAAAAAAAAAAAAAAAAAAAAAATTTTTTTATTTTTTTTATTTTAAAATTATTATATTATTATTATTATTATTATTATTATTATTATTATTATCATTATATATTATTATTATTATTATTATTAGACGATAATAAAAAGGTGTGAGATGTGTTTTAAATACGATAATTTGTCGGATGTGTATTTATATTTTGTGATTAGCGCAGAAAAATGTAAGAAATAAGAAAAATTCATTTAAAACCCAAGAGAAGTATTAGAAAAAAAAACATTCTAAAACACCTTTGATTTATGAAAGAAAAAAAGAAATAATAAAAAAAAAAAAAACTGAAAAATGTATGTTTAATTTTTAATTATTTCTATTTATTTTTATATCTATTTATGTATCTATCTATCTTTGTAACTCTCTATATCTATCTGTCTATATCTACCTATCTATCTCTATCTTTGTATCTACATATTTGTATGAATCTATTTCTTTCTATCTATATCTATCTACGGTATTATTTATGTTTATCTATGTTTTTCTATCTATCTATCCTCTATTCCATGTTTCTATCTAACTCTATCTATCTGTAGTTTAATTTATAGTCTGATTAAAAGTAAGTATACTGACTGGAGCACAAATTTTTTTTTTTTTTTTTTTAGAAAATCAAAAATTTGAATTTTTTTTTTTTTTTTTTTTTTATCGAATTGGCAGAGTAGATTTAATATTTAAATTAGATATAAACTTAGCTAAACCGCACACATTCACATTCATTATCATATTCCTTCATTTTCTTAAGTTATGGTTTTATTATTTATAATATATATATATATATATATATATATATATATATATATATATATATATATATATATATATATATATATATATATATATATATATATATATATATATATATATATATATATATATATATATATGTGTGTAATGCGTGTGTTTGTTTGTGTACATGTACAATACCTCAGTTTTGAGTGATGCTTCTAAAAAAAAAAAAAAAAAATCAACCTCCCACCCTTTACTCCCTCCTCCTCCTCCTATATCTGTACTTAAGAAAATGCCCCGGGCATTATTAGGAAGGTGGAGTCATTGTTGAAGAGTTGTCTGTCGGTCGGTTTGGTTCGTTGAGATACCCTGAAAATTTGAGATTTTTTTTTTTTTTTTTTTTTTTTTTTTTTTTTAACATTAACAGAAGCATGTTCTCATTTCATTTTAATAAGAGATAAGAATAGAGTAGGAATATTTACTTTTGTCTAGGAAGCAAATGCTAATTATTATTATTATTATTATTATTATTATTATTATTGTTATTATTATTATTCTAAAAATCTTGCCGTACTCGGTTACCATTATCCATATCATTTATAACTGTAAACTGGTTATCTAATTGTTAAAGATTAGATTTTGATTCAGTTTAAATTGTGGTGATGTGGATTTATTTAGTTGTTCAAATAATAGTAATAGTGATATTAGTATTAATAATAATAATAATAATAATAATAATAATAATAATAGTCGTATTTCCATTTGGCTTGATTTGCTTCCACTTTAGGAAAAGTAGATTGGATTAGTTTTAATATAGTTTTCTTGATAATAATTATTATTATTATTATTATTAGTAGTAGTGGTAGTTGTAATAATATTTTTTTATGTTACAGTTATATGTGTAGAGTTTCACGTTTCTACTACAAAAATAAAGGATTTGACAGTCCCTTCTTTTCATATATATAATATATATATATATATATATATATATATATATATATATATATATATATATATATATATATATATATATATATATATATATATATATATATATATGCGTGTGTATGTGTGTGTGAGAGAGAGAGAAAGAGAGAGGGGGGAGGATTTGGGGGAGATGGGGTTCTCCTTTTTAGATTTATTAATGTAATAAATCTCTTTTTCAAATGAATGGTTTTCTTGTTTGTCCTATTGAAGTGGGGTACTTTGGTACCCTTTTCTTTCAATGGTAGCTTCCGTTTGGGTATACACAAAAGCCTTTCTTAAACTCAGGTAGTTTTTATTAGTATTAGTAGTATTAATAGCAGTCGTGGTTGTAATACTATTATTATTATCATCACTACATTTTTATTATTATTAGTAGTAGTAGTAGTAGAGATATTAGTTTATTATTATTATTATTATTATTATTATTATTATTATTTTTTTTTTTTTTTTTTTTTTTTTTTTTTTTTTTTTTTTTTTTTTTTAAATTCGTTTTTAATTTTTATATATATATATATATATATATATATATATATATATATATATATTATATATATAATATATATATATATATATATATATATATATATATATATATATATATATATATATATATATATATATATATATATATATATATATACTGCGAAATTTTTGTTATTATTATTATTTGAATATAGCAACGTATATTCAGGTAAGTGCAAAAGCTGTTATTAGTGTGACGCACTGTATTATTTTTAATATTTTTATATTTATTATTTTATGATTTTTTATTATTATTTTAAATAAGCGAATTTTTTGAAAAAAAATTATCGAAAATGATAATTCGAAAATTGGGTCACGAAGGAATCCGAATTTAAAAGAATTGAAAAATAAAAATAATAATAATAAAATAAATTAAATATAAAATAATAATTAAAATAATGAAAATGATAATAATAATAATTAAAATAATGAAAATGATAATAATAATTTAATTAAAATAATGATAATGATAATAATAATAATAATAATATAATAATCAATCTTGGTTTTTATTTTTATTTTTAATAAATATACTTTTTTTAAAAAAAAAAATAAATTTTTTTGGATATATATAATATATATATATATATATATATATATATATATATATATATATATATATATATATATATATAATATATATATATATATATATTAGTGATGGATCGGATGTATATTTTCCAATTTGCGGATGCGGATGCGGATGTTGAATTTGGAAAATGCGGAGCGGATTGCCGAATTTGATTTTCGAAAAGTTCGAATGCGGATGTGGATGTAATTTTGATGAGGATGCGGATGCGGATGTTAATTTTGATAAGGATATGCGGATATATATATATATATATATTATATATATATATATATATATATATATATATATATATATATATATATATATATATATATATATATATATATATATATATATCACTATCACCTTTCCCACTTTCGTGAGGTGGTGCCCGCCACAATTCCCTTACAAACATAACTATTCTTACCTTTCAACGCTTTCACCACCTCCCTCCATCTCTGTCTCCACAAATCTTCTACCCTCGTCTAAACTCAAATTCCTTCCATCAAAATCACTCTCACTCCATCCATCTCCATTTCGGCCTTCCCCTCCCCCTACATTTCCCTATCTACATCGGATCTACGTACCTTGCCAACCATTCTGTTCTCTTTCATTCTTCACATATGTCCAAACCATTTTTAGCACATCCTCCTCCTCTCTATCAATTACACCCTTCTTCCATTTACACATCTCCCTTATTCTTCATTTCTAATCCTATCAATCCTTCTCAATTTATATATCGCTCTCAAATCTTTCATCTCAAAGACATTGAAACTTTTTCTCGACCGAGCACTTATTGTCTATGTTTCACACACATACAATACAGAAGGTGAACACATACATTCAAACATTCTTATCTTTATTTCTTTCGAAATTTTTCCTTTCTTCCATACTTTTCTTAGGCCCCCAATACTTTCATTCCTTCTACCACTCTGTTCTTTATTCCTTTTTCCGTCCCACCCTTACCTTCCACCCAACATTACTAGATATTTGAATTCATTCACCTCCTCAAGTTTCCATTCTCACACTTCTACAAACCATTCCTCCCTCCACCTATCCTCATAACTTTATTCTTCGCTGGATTGAATTTCAATCGTGTTTGCACATTTCCCTTCAAACTCTCTCACAAGTATTCTCATCTTTTCTCCAGATTCTGCCACCAACACATGCCGCATCATCTGCAAAAATAAAACTTCACTTCACATTCACCCTCCATATTTCTCAACGTAATACTTTCCCTTCTCTCTCCATTTTTGTAAAAACATTCATCAATAGATTAAATAACATGGAGATATTAAAAACCCCTGTCTCAATCCCACTATGCTAACCAATCCGATAGTTCTCTCTTATCACTCTTATTACAATTCGCATATATACTATATATATATATATATATATATATATATATATATATATATATATATATATATATATATATATATATATATATATATATATATATATATATATGAGTGATGGATCGGATGTCATATTTTCTAATTTGCGGATGCGGATGTCGAATTTTTGAAAATTGCGGGATGAATTTAAAATTTTTGAATTTCCGAAAGTGCGGATGCGGATAATAATTAATGAATAATAATAATAATAAAATGAATGATGATAATAATTAAAATGATAATCATGATATTTTATTAATAATATAATGGGATGCGTATGTTAAATATATAATATATATATATATATATATATATATATATATATATATATATATATATATATATATATATATATATATATATATATATATATATATATATATATATATATATATATATATATATATATATATATAATTTTGGAAGGGGAGGGCTATGCTGAATCCTTCAAATACCAACCACCTATTGACCCACCAACCCACGCTGTATCCTGTTATACACAACTAATATTACTACAATAAAAGACTAAAATACCCTTTTTTTTTCTTTTTTTTAATTTCGGGGTAATAAAATATTTTAAACTTTTTAACTATTTTAAATAGGATTTATTTATTTTCTTCTAATCCCCCAAAGTCCTATTTTGACAAGGTGTTGTTTATATCAAGTCTGAAACAAATTGAGTAGTGAATGGTTCATCAATCGATTCCGGATTAAGGTCAGAGAGAGAGAGAGAGAGAGAGATAAATAGATAAATAGATAGATAGAGAGAGAGAGAGAGAGAGCTGGGGAGGAGGGTGTTCAATCTTGGGATCTGGA